>PVIJ01007828.1:0-79348 GCA_004024925.1 Scalopus aquaticus
TCTGAGGGCTTGCAGCCTCTCTCCTAAGTTACCCGCAGGCCTGGGGCGCCACCCTGGCGTCACTTTGGAGTCCCCGGGGCGCTGATGACCACGTTTTGCACTGCCCCACCCCTGTGGTAGAAGCCTCTGGAAGGCAGGCCCAGGTGAGGCGAGTTCTTAGTTCTGGGCATGCTCACGGGAGCCTGGGGCTGCCTCCTCAGGTCAGCGTGTCTCACATCATCCTTTCGTGTGCAGCCCCACGGAAGAGTCTATGACTGTGGTGAATTGGAGGGTCCCTGGAATGGGCACCCTGAACCAGTCCCTGTGGTGCTGACAGTCCCCCCACCCAGACTTGTGCTTAGTGGCTTCCGCAGAGGAAAGGGCGTGCCACAGCCCAGTCTTACACCCTCCACCTCCTCATGGTGCAACTACTTGTTTGTTCCCAGTCAAGGCCACCTTCTCTACAGAAAGTCACATTCTTTGCTGTCACTTTCAAGTTACAGACAACTACAAAAGCCGCCCTCATCATGCTGGTGTCACACTTTCTGTCCACACCCATCTACTAATCACATGAGGGTGGTGTACAGAGGCCAAGTGGACGTGGCCCAGGCAGTCAGTTTGTGTCACACCGCTGGCCCCCAAGCAGGGGAGAAAACCCAACATTTTAAAGGGAACATCTTGGTACATTTCCCATAGAGGAGACATCTTTGTTTTCCTGTACAACAAAGGAATCTGTCCTCTGCTCCAGAGCAGAGAGGATCTCTGCCCTGCAAGGTTTTTTCTATACAAACATCTATGAAGAGACAATCCAGAGCAAGAACGTTCAATGTCTCTAACCCTAACCCAGGAGAAACTTAAACCCCTGGAAGTATCTCTTCAAAACCTCCACACTCATTCTGACCCTGGCATGGTTTCTGCCAAACTTTCCCACCACACCAAACACTCACTAATGGGACCCAGCCTCTGAGACAAAGCCCATCCAGTTACCTCAAGACACATCTTAAAGACTATTGTTAACAGACTGCAGAAGGGTGAGGTCCGTCTGCTGTGTTGCCCCTGCAATGTCCCCAGGTGTGCCAGGTTCAACCAGATGACAAAATCCGCAAGGCTCGACTTGGCCCGAGTCTTGTGCCTATGCTGAATGAAAATCATGGCGTCTCTGGCCTAGGTGAGCACCCCACAGCATGAAATTTAAGGGACTACCATCAATTGCATGTTAGTGGATCTGCAATCTACAATAGTACCCAAACTACTTTTTTTCTTTGTGATATTTTTGCTGCTCCATTGCCAATAACAGACCCAGGCATAATTATATTTACCAACATGCACAAGATCCAGTAGAGAAAATTCAGAAACCAATGTACCTGGGAGCTTTTCTTTACGCTCCTTTCAACTGGAGTCCATGTGGTGAAACTTAATGATCTGGAAGTCACCCAAGAGGCAGACAGGCAGACTGTACCAGTGGACATACCTCTGGCAACTCTATAAACATACCGGAAAATTGTGTATCTCAAATGATGAAAGAAATATTTTAACCCACAAGCTGCTATTCTCTGTGATACTGCTTTATGAGAATGACCAACGAGTTGGCTACAGGCAGGCATTCGCAATAAACTCTGTGGAACTTAACCCATATCCAATGAAGTCAAGACAAGGTCATGGTAAAGAATTTGCCAGATTCCACCTACAGTCTGCAACAAAAAGATGATTCCCATTGCCAAGTCCCTGGGGGTCATTTGGCTACACAAATATAGAAATAATTCATTTGAGCAGAAAAGCCCAATGAGGTTTTCTGATATCAAAACTGACAATGGGGGATTGTTAAAAACAGCAAGACACAGGAATAGATGGAGAGAAACAGCATGAGAAAAGTCTGCTCCAAGGTCAAGGTAATGTTAACCCAGCAAAGCAATGGCAGAATTTAAAGCAAGTGAAAGAAAGGCACAATACACCATTTCAGAATAAATTTAAACCCATTAGGGCTTGGGTGTGTTAGGGGAAAAGCAAAAATTCATTCCCTAGCCAAACTATACAACAAATTGAATACATTTCTTATTGAAAATGTGAACTGTAAATGAAGTTTTTAGAAAAATACAAAGGACTATATCTCTGTGGTCTACAGTGAGATTGTTACTGACTTAAAAAGACCCTACTCTGTAGTATCTTGGTGTGCTGAACATGAATATAATCCTGAAAATTTTTTATTAGCTCTTGTTTTGAAGATATTTCATATATAATTCATTTTATGTTTCACCATGTAAATTTATCCAGTAGACTGCAACAACATCCTAAATCAGCCTGGAATGATGCAATATTGCATCGCATTGCATAACACCATCATGCACATATCATCCAGAGTTGATTGCATCATTTTCTGATGCAATGCAATACTACTGCCAGGTGGCTGATGAAGTAAGCTGATGTCAGCAGTGCACTATAGAAAGCCCTTTCGGAAAGGTTGAGCATTGAAAATACTTCAGACTTTGTGTGAGACAGCTGAAGCTACTGTTCCATAGAACTGTTATTATTTTATCCATTTAGGCACAATACAGAACAGTCATGCCTCGAAAGTGCATTAATAGCGTGGACAATTTCTGCTCTATTTGTGGGGAAGTGACATTTTCCAACCAGAAGAAAAGTATCACTTCTCAAGTGAAGAAGGCTTATCATCTTTACTTCAGATGCAAGGTTGGTGACCAAGACAAGCCTTGGGCCCCGCATCTATGCTGTGCTCCATGTACAACACAGCTTTCACAGTGGTTAAATGGCAAAAGACCATCAGTGCATTTGCAGTCCCCATGGTGTAGAGGCAGCCAAGCAACCACATAAGAGACTGTTACTTCTGCTTGGTTCCTCCTCTTTCTGGCGGAATAACAAAGCAAAAGAAGTCGAGAATAGTCTACCCAAACATTCTGTCTGCATTGAGATGACCAGTTCAACAACTTGCTGCAGGGTGATGCGAAACAAGCATGGAATGCTTTTCACCTAGTGTCTACAAACTTTCCTGGGAATGTTAGGGCAGAAAACTACAAGGAACTAGTAGAAGACATGCTGATGCAGTATCAGAAACTTGGCTGCAATATGTCTCTAAAGATCCACTTCCTTCATTCCCATCTGGATTTCTTCCCTGAAAACTGTGGTCTGGTTAGTGATGAACATGGCGAATGTTTTCATCAAGATACCGCATCAATGGAACAAAGATACCAGGGGAAATGGTCCACTACAATGCTGGCTGACTACTGCTGGACACGCCCCAGAGATGCTCCTGAACAGCTGTACAAGAGACAAGCGAAGACATCTAAGAAGTCGTCTGTGACTTGATTTTTTACAGGTACTAACCGTCGGCCTATTACTATTGGCATGCATTTCGTGATGTAAACATCCATTTATTGCAGATTACAAAAAAACTAGAGCAAAAATTAGAATTTGACTGTCATATTCGTGTTGAGCACATACAAATTGATAGGAAATGACTAATTTTATTTCAGTGATATGACTTTTGTAAAAATTAATCACTTCTTAATCCAAAAGAGTCTTGAAAGTGTGCCTTGGCCCAGGACCGACAGAGAGTTACATGTCCTGCTGCTCCTGTCCCAGGATTGATGCATCTCAGAGAAGCATGGAAACAAGGAGAGACCTGACTTCCCACATGCAACCGAACCCTTACATCATTCTGAAAAGTGCTAGAATGCTATAAAGGACGGAGGAGATGACTGGTTATGAGCAATGCCAGCTAAACAGTGATTTCATTCAGGTTTCACTACTGGGATTGTGATACACACACACACACACACACACACACACACACACACACACACACACTCATGCTTGTACCTACTCAACAAGCACCAAGTAACTCTGTGGAAGATAGAAAGAGACAAGCCTAACATTAAATTAAAATCACTTATAGGGCCTCCCTGGTGGCACAGGGGTTAAAGTCTCAGCGCTACCAAGCTATCACCAGCCACTGGGGCCTGAGTTTTATCCCTGACCACGGAGCTGACCCACAGGGCGCAGCAGACCTCTCCTGTCTCACCGCTGCTCCCCTCAGTAGTGGATTTCAGTTGCTCTGCCTGTTCTGCTCCCTGCTCTGTCTCTGGGGAATCCTCTCACCGCTCCCGCCCACCCCGCACCTCTGGCCTATACCCCAGTCCTTGTATGCATGAATGAATAAAATAAATCTTTTCTAAAAAAACAAGTGAGTCTACATTTATATTTTTTGATAGATGGGTGGCAAGGACTACACACACAATTCAGAAAAGGCACCCCAAATAACCTTTATGTTCTGTACCTCCAAATCACCACCCTTGCCGCTGAACAACTCTTCCCCACCTACTACCAAAGATTCCTTTCTAGGATGAAGAAGGCAGAGACTGGGTACGATTTTAAAATTTTGAACATCTTTAGCACTGTCCAGAAGAGGGCAATGTCATACTGAGAGGTTTTTAAATTGTCCATTAAGAAGTTACAGAATTTGTAAGCACATTTTTTTCTTTACTCAGCCAAGACTTAACTCTTAATAAGCCCCTAGTTCCCCACCCATACTAAAGTGATTGCTAAAATTAATGAGTTTACTTTCCTACCTGAGTCAATACAGTATTACAAGGGCAAGAGGCTCTCCCTTCAATCACCAGATCCTGCGCTGCCTAGTACAGGAGGGTCCGGAGCTATTCTGGAGCCGGGTTCCAAATATTCCAAGTCCACCCATTAAAGGACCTGACTTTACAAGTTGTTCCTTCGACTTTCACCTTTATTGGCTCCTCTTTGTCTATTTCAGCTTATCCCTTGATGATTATCTCCCTCCCTCTGTCTCCCCCCACCCTCGCCCCTCCCTCCCTCAGTCCCCCCCTCCCCCTCATCTCCTGTAATAGTCAGCACAAAGCTTTTGGCAATTTCCAGCTAGGCCAAGCCCAGTCTAACTCTCCGCCCCCCCTCCCTGCTGATCTCTGCCCTCCTCCTTCTCGGGACCCTCCTGCCCTCAGTTCACAGTCAGAGAAGAGGAAGAGGTGACAAGGTAAAGAGGAAGAAGGGTAAAATAAAGGAGAGGCTGGTGGATTGTGTTTGCTTCAAGCCGGGTGTTAATTAAACTCTTAGGGCTGCAAATAACAGAAACCCAACTCTAGTTCAAAAAGAAAAAGGAGGAGGAGGAGGAGAGGAAGGTAGCAAGGAGGGAGAGGGGAGAAAGAAAAGAAAGGGTGTGATGGGGAAGGAGGAAAAGGAAAGAGTACACCCTCCCCCCACAAAGAACCAACTTAACCAAGAGGGGAAGTTATGTTCTGTGGTGGAGGATAAAGAGCTGAACCAAACATCAACAGAAATATAAATCACAAATACGCAGAGACAATTCTCCAGTCAGGTCTCATCTGATGGTTTGATTTACACCTATAAGCAAGAAAGCTGGGGGGTGGGGGTGGGGATGGGGGTGGGCTTGAGTGATTCGAAACCAAAGGGGAGAGAGTGCACCCTCGTGCTTTGAGAAGTCCGGAATAAATGAAGCTCATGCGAGCAGAAATGCATGACTGCAGCTGGCAAGAGCAACTTAGATGGGCTTTTATAGTCCTCTTCAAGGAGATTTTCTTTCAGTCTCTAAAGCCATACAGGGCAAAGCCAGGAGAACATTTTTTTGGCTAGAATGTACCAGACCATCTGCTGTAGCATGTGGGGCCACAGTGATCTGATTTTCAGATTCAGCTTCATCTAAAAGAGATCACAACTACAAAGGCCGGTGGGACCTCGAGGCCAGACCGAGCTCAGTTTTAGTGAGCCTCAAAGCTGCCCCCCCCCCACTCCACCCCCAGGAAGCCTTTAAAAAGATGACCAAAACTGGCAGAAAAAGGTGACAGCCAAAGAAGGAGCCACCACAGGCAGAAGGCTGGAGCCTCCCAGATTCCTGGGAAGGGATCACTCCAGTCTGGAATAGCTGAGGGGTGCACCCTTGTCCCGTACTGGACCAAGGTGGACAGGCACTGCCCGCAGAAAACAGCTCTCCTCTGAGGCTGGATGTGCTTTTGTGAGATGCACTAAGGCAGGACTGGGCGTGAACTGCACCCCAGCGAATTCCAGAGCACACCCCACTCTTGTGCATCCTCATTGCGCCTCCGCCAGAGTCACAGCTTTGTTCGACCTTTGCAAGCAGAGGTCCAAACCAACGCTACCGAAGCCAGTCAGGAGCAGATAAAGTCTGACTTTTTTTTGTCTTAGACCAATTTAGGTCCAGTTTTCTGGTCCGTGAAACAACTATAGTCACCAAAATGTTCTCATTTTAAAAGTGCTCGTATTAAATAGAACTCCTACTGAAATGTATTCTATACCCTCTTCCCTACTGAGACAGGTCTTCAGACATGATTGAACCATGACCTGATGCTCCAGTGCCAGCCTTACAATGCCCATTCATTTATTCTGCGTTGACGGGATTATTTGGCCTTGGTTCAATGACCTTAGGCTGCCATTCTGCTTAAGTTCCACGTCTGCTTTTCAGCTTCCTCCCTATTGTTAGATGTCAGCGTAGTGCAGTAGTGCAGAATCAACCCAGCATGATTCGAACAAGTCAAAACAAGCACCACCTGTTCTGACATTTCCGGTGGGGTGGGGTGGGGGGGATGCAAAGAAAAGCAGAGCTCAGTCCTACTCGAATACTGAATGAACTTTTCTGGCAAAAAAAGCCAGAAAAAAAAGAAAAGAAAATCAAGAAAAGTAAAAGCAAAGAAAGAAAAGATAACCCCTGTCTTTCCTTACCCCCCCACCCCGGGTGGGAGGTGGCATCTCATTATAGTTTTAATCTGTATCTCTCTTAGGAGTGACGAGGAACATTTTTTCATATCTTTTGGCCTTCCTATCTGCTGCCCATTTATTAATTGGGTTATTTGTATTTTTTATTGTTGAATTGTCTGAATTTTTGATATACCTTGGATATTACTCCCTTATCAGTTCTATATTGGGACAACAATTTCTCCCATTCAGTAGGGTATCTTTGTCTTGTATTTTCTTTCACCGCATAGAAGCTTTTTAATTTGAGGTAACCCCAACTGTTTATTTTTGTTTTTAAGCCCCTGGCCATAGGGGTTGAGTCACCAAAAATATACTGATTGTTGATAACCTGGAACACATCACCAATTATTTTTCTATGTAATTTATTGATGCAGTTCTTAGATCTAAATCCTTAACCCACTTGGAGTTTATTTGTGTGTATCGGGATAGTTTGAATTCTATTTTATTAGTATGTACACAGTCTCCAAACTGAAATGCAAGAATTTGTCCCTTTCAGCTAGTCCTAAGACGGAATGAAGTAAACTCAGATATGTCTCTAAGACATCTACAGAAGAGTGATTCTCAACCCAGGGTGCTTCCCCACCCTGCCAGGGGGAGATCTTGCTCTATCTGGAGACATTTGTGCTGTCAAAGTGCAGGGGCAGCGTGGCTGGCCTCTAGGGGGTACAGGTCAGGGATTCTGGTGAACACCTTCCAGTGCAACAGGGGATGGCCTGCCCCCAAAGGTCGGTCAGCAGTGCTGCGGGTGAGAAACTCCTGTGTAGAAGGAAGATCGATCTACCAATTCGTTCGGATTTAGACCAGACACTGCTCCGATGATGGTGGCAGAAAGAAGAGGAACCTGGTGCTTCTGCAAACGTCGTGTCTGAGGTGGCTTAAATTGGCACGCTCCTCCCTCCCCCAGGCCCCCACCGGACCTAGTCTCTGCGCTTGCAAACTCCAGGGCAGGCAGCCTGGCGTCTTCGTGACTGTGTTCCCTGAGCTCATCTCTTCACGTCAGGAGACTCCAGACGTACCCTCGCTCCATGCAACCACGGAAGGTATTTTAAACCTTGGGACACCTCAGGGAAGGGGGTGGGAAGGAGAAGGAACCCAAAGCACATACAAAAAAAATGTGTTTTTAGAACCCAAACAACAAAATTTGGCAGCCAATTCTTCAAAGATAAAGTCAGACTTACAATAATATCAGAAGTGGTTTTCTGGATTATTCTCTAGTCCATATAACTTTGAGGAAGTAAATACTATTAATAGGTGTTTTCTTTTTTTTTTAAGATTTATTTTTTATTTATACATACAAGCTGGGGTACAGGCCAGAGGCGTGGGGCGGCGAGAGGGTTCACCAGAGACAGAGCGGGTAGCACAACAGGCAGATCAGAAATACACTGCTGAGGGGAGCAGCGGGCAAGGCAGGAGAGGTCTGCTGCGCCATGTGGGATTCTCCCTGGCTGGGCGTTGAACTCGCGTCGTTGCCGACAGCTCCACAGCGCAGCGCTTAACCGCTGCGCCACCAGGGAGGCCCTTAATAGGTGTTTTCAAGGGCACATTTTAAGGCAATGTTCTCGCCATGTTTGAAGCTACAATACTTTGCCAACTTTGAAATATAAAGCTGGCGTTTTCTCTTTCCTAGTTGATGCTACTGGGCCCCTCTCAGGCTGGCCTTGGCGCCTCTCATGCTCGGCTCTCTTCAACCAGACCTCTGTGTTTCATTTTGGAAGACTAAAAATGGTAAGAATAGCTGAAAGGCTCCTAAAAAGTGCTATCTGCAATTTTTGTAGGAAGAACTGAAACCAGCTATGCTTAAGAATCTGTTCTTTGGTGATTTGCGGTAGAAACCTTCTTCATGATATTTCATAATCAAGATTAATCATGGGGTGTTTCGAAATTTCAGCTTTCTCGGCATTTACTCTGTCCAGTTTCCTACATGAGTTAGTGGATGCTGCAGTGAGGAGGACCAGATGTTTGAACTTGGGCAACAGCTTCTCTGGGTCTCGTTTTTCCAGCCTGCATTTTGGCTTGAGAACCATACAAATCACCGAGGTTACTCTGTGGTTTGTCCAGCATATGGGGTCATCTGTATGTTTGGGGGAACACTTAATACTCGGGCTCAGGAAACCTGGATGGGTGTGCTGTCAGAGAAAACCAGAGCTGGATAGTTGCTTAAACAGTAAAAGCAGATTTTGCTGAGGAACGACTCCAGTAGGGGAAACAGACCTCAGTATGGAACTGGGCTCCATCCCAGAACAGCACGGACAGGTGGGGACTGATGCGCAGAAGCAGGGCGAGGGCGTCGGTGGATGGAAAGTTACTGGGAGGAAATGGCAGGGGTGGGGTGGGGTGGGGTGGGGTGGGGTGGGGTGGGGTGGGGAGGACTCTGGCTAAAGCAGCCTGACAGGACTCTTGCTGAAAGCAGCTCAGGGAGACCAGTGTCACCTGGGAGGTGGCAGGGAATGAAGTATTTGATCGGATATCAAGGGTGATAAGGTATCCAGGGGGAGGAATTCTTGCTAGACTGACTTAGTAAGGTTGCTGTTAAAATGAAGATGGATGCGGAAGTCCCAAGGTGAAGGCCTAGTGGCCTACGGAAGACTGACTAAAGTTCAATCAAGGAGAGACTCTTTCTCAGCACCCACTCTGCCAGTGACACTGGGGGGCCTTGGGTCCAGCACCCAAGCCCTCTGAAACTGAGTTCTCTGTACTACAGAACGAGCACCGTATTTCCCAGTTGCTGTTCAGGGACAGCAGGATGCCCAAGTGGCAGAACAGGCCTCTGCAAGTGGCGCAAGGTGTGCCAATGTGAATCCGAAAAAGACATCAGTCACCTTTTTCTGATAGCGCTTTGTCACCCAAATTAGACATGATGGTGCACATTTGGCAGGAACCCGCTCTGACTTCTACATCTGAATGTTGGTGCCAGGATTTCTTCTGAGTCTATGGTCTAGCAAAGTCAACCACGGGGGGGTACCATCTTCCATAGCACACAGTACTTAAGAGTTTCGTTTCCTAGAAACTCAGATGTCTATTTTTATGCAAGCCCGTGCCCACATCTGCCTTTCCCCTTTGAGGGATGGCATGCATGCTATGATAATAACAGTAGTAATTTAATAGAGAGAGCTCACAGTTATCCACCACTCGAGTCAATCATCATGCTATGGGCTTGATGTCTATGATTTTGTCTCAGCTCCTAATCAGCCTTGCAGGAGCGATGAGGGAGTTGGGGCTTTAAGCGGTTAAGGGGCTGGAGTGGTCTAGACAGCAGCCTGGCTCTGGAAGTTGTGCTTGGAGACCCCTCTGATCTTCCCAGACCAAGCCCGGCACACACCACTTGCCAGGAGGCACTGAGGAAATGTGGGCTTCACTTATGAAATCTTACCACTTAAGGAAAAAGGAGAAGTTGATAGATCTTTTATAGAAAAAGACATGAAAGCAATAATCAGAAAAAGATATACAAAGGGCCAAAAATCACAGGGAAATTATTCAAACTTACTAATGGTTTTATGTCAGATCCTTTGATATGGAAATTAGGAAGTCTCACTTCTAGAAACTCTTCTTAATGAAATGATCAGGGATGTGGCAAGTTATTTATTGAAGCTAGTCTATGAAACATGGCAAAGAGAACATCTCATGCCCAATCTTAGGGAAGGATTAGTTCATTGTGGTACACCCATTTAATGGAATATTATATAAACATCAAATCGTGTTTTTAAAGAATATTGAATGACAGAAGAAAACAGTATTGGTATAATGATAAATGGAAAAAGTGAGCTAGAAAATGGTATAATGTACTCCTGATTTTTTTAATGTACATGCTAGATGCTTATTAAATGTTGGTTAATCCAGGATGATGATTTACATGAATATATGTCTTACCTGCTTTTCACTTTTCCCCTATTACAAATTTTTATTGAAGTAATACTGGTTTATGACACTATAAAGATTTCAGGTGTGCATTATCATATCAACACCTGTAGATAGTACATTACTTACTTTTCTTAATAGTTTCGTATAAGAGCCCTACATTCTAATCATTTTACCATTTTACAGTTGAAAAATAAGAGGCTTGTGTGATTAAGAGATTTCACCAGTCAGATAATTCAGCTTATATGTGACAGAAAAGGAATTTAAAATCAAATCTTTCCACTGACAAAGCCCCAGGTGGTACTAAAATGCTTCTCAATATGTGAAATACATACAAGATGGGTAGAGTAGGATGAAAAAGAAATAGACCAAAAATATAACAGTAGTTAAGCAACTTTAAAAGTAACAGCATTATTCTGCTCTAGCACATTTCTTCATAGCTAGCAGACAAAGGGATAATAAATCCATTTACTAAATTAATCAAATGACTTCAAGATTTGGAAGACTATGCTGAATTAAAAAGATCATTACAGATTAGCCAACCAGTGCTTTTGCATCCCAAGAATTGATAATTTATAGGTCAGGATCCAACCAAAGTCTAGGGCTGAGGTTGGCAAATTATGGCGAGCCTCCCACTTGTTTTTGTACAGTCCACAAGCTAAGAATGTTTCTCATGTTTTTATTTTTTTTAAGATTCTTAAAATTTATTTATGCATACAAGAACTGGGGAGTAGACCAGAGGTGCAGGGGGTGAGAGGATTCACCAGAGACAGAGTGGGGAACAGAACAGGCAGATCGATGGAAGTACACTGCTGAAAGGAGCAGCGGGCGAGACAGGAGAGGTCTGCTGTGCCATGTGGGAAGCTCCCTGACCAGGGATCGAACTCATGCTACAGTGCCTGAGGCTAGCTTGATAGTGCTAAGACTTTAACCAGGAAGCCCCCTGTTTTTCATGTTTTTTAAATGATTGAAAAAGTTAAAGAAGAATGCTTCTGGATGCAAGAAAGTTGTATTAATATCAAATTCTGGTGCCCACAAATAGTCTATTGTTTGTAGATTAGTTTACGTATTTATCATAACTACTTTTACACTACAATCACAACTACTTTCACATACTACTTTTACACTACACTACAGGTACCCGTATGGCCTGCAGAATGTAAAACATTTACCCCCTGCCCTTACAGAAAAAGTATGCAGATTGTGGTTTCTGAAAAACAAGGGAGTTGGATGTTAGCATCAAATAAGCTTTGCTATCTTGTCATCTTTGGTGCCTGTTGTAATGCATCTAGCTGCTGAGTTCCTGATTTTTGTACGACTGCTTGATGTCATTTTACTCTTTTATTTTGGAAACTAAGTCTTTGGACTCAAATAGCAGGACGCAAATGACCAAAAGTGCTTTTTTTTTTTTTTTAAGAACAACTGGCTTATATCCCCTTACTTAAATTGTTTGCTGTATAATGAGGCTCTGACATTCAGGATATTTACACTTTGCAGAGATTACTGCATAATTAGAAGTATTTCAAAATTTGCAAAAGGGGATATTTGGTTATAAATTTATAAGGGGAATTCCTAGGCTCAATCTATTAAACAATAACACTCAAGGAACTTCCTGATTCACACAGCGCTTGCTTAGCCCCAGGGGAATGTACCCGGCCAAGCCTACCCAGTGTTCTAGCAAAATGGCGAAAGGTCAAAGTCAAGGGTTTCCAACCGTTGCTCCCACACTCCTTGCCTCTGTCCGGTCCCTTTCTCATTTTTCTCCAGCCAGCCATGCCTCTAGGTGAGCCCCGCTCCTCACTTGCAGGCCCCGCGTGATCGGGTGCTTCCACAGGCCGCTCCCTCCACAGACGTGCTCACTCCAAAGCTCCCATTTCAGCCCAGGCAACTTGACTGTTTTCAACCCTGATCTTGAAAATGAATCGAGGAGCGACTGAGCGTAAAACTGTTGTCCCTGATACGTGGCAGCCCAAAGGGGTGCCCAGGACGCTAGCTTCTGACTAGGTGACTGGGGGAGGGAGAAGAGGAGCAAGTCCTCTCTGAACTGAGTATAGTGTCCTCCAGGTCTCACTTAGTATCACCTTAGCTAAATCTCCATTTGTGAACAATTTAGCCAAGAGGAATTAAATCTCCCCAGAGAATCCTTTATGGAGAACATCGGATAAAGACCGGAAAGGGCAGATTCATCCAGAAAGATGCTGCATTTCCTGCAGCGGGTTCCTCATGGCCCGCAGGGTGTGCGATTCTCCACACAATGGCTCTCAGACCCTCCTGGGGGGCCTGCCGCCCTCTCCTCTCTCCCAGCCCCCAGCATCTCCGGCCTCCCTGCTCCCAAGAACCACAGCTGCTGGAGAGGCCACCACACGCTTGCCATCCGTCCTCCCTGGCATCCTGCCCAGTTACCTCTCCCTGTACAGACCACCACATGCGTGGCTTAAAACGATGACCACCGCGTGCTGTTACGTGGTATCGGCCCGGGAGCTGCCTGGGCTGTGAGGTAGCTGTGGCGCTCAGTCTCTCAGGCAGTTATGCAAGTGAGCAAGCCAGGTCTTTTCTTGCGCCCAGAAAACCAGACTTTGAGCCACAAGACTATCTTTGCACGGAGGAGTTGCTTATACGCGGCGGCCACCCCGGGAGTCAGCTATCAGTTTAATGCCCGGATGAAGGCCGCTCCAGAAGGGCAGCACAGAGGGTTTCCTCTGGGATGGGACCCAAGTGTCTCAGCCCCCAGGAATGCAGGTGGAGCCGGCTAACAGTTACTCTGGAGGAGGAGGAGGGGGAGGAGGGACAAAGGGTGTCCTAGTGTTTAGTCTAGGGGAGTTTTTTGGTTTCAAAATGGAGGGGCTCTGGCTACAGTGGCAGTTAGTTCCTGGAGCTGGGCTCACTTGAAGACCCACTCTCACAGGTCTAGTGCCCAGGCTGGGAGACTCAGCAGCTGTGCAGTGGGGCAGCTGGGTGGTCTCTGTAAAGTGGTCTCCCCAATATGGCAGCTGTGGTGTAGCCGCACTTGTTACAAGGCTGATGGTTTAGGACTTCAAAGCAAGTGGGGAGATAGAGAGAGACAGACAGACAGACAATGCTGGATGAGGTGGATACTCGGTCCACTTCTCTGTCGTAGCTTTGGAAGTCCTACAACATGGCCTCTTTCACTGTTCTCCATCAAACCACTCACAAAAACCTATCTGGGTTCAAAGGAGGACGGGAGACGTGTCGACAGGATGTTGGAAGTCCACGCATGTGTGGACTCATACGAAGGATGACATTTGTAACCCCCTGGCTGAGGCCAATCTCTCCGCCAGCCCACTGGTCTTCTGGCTCCTCAAGGTCAACACCCCAGGTTCTCCCATTTCTCTCCTAATATCCTCATCATGGCAATTGATGCTTTGGGGGTATTTGTGCTCTCAAGGCCTGAAGCACATATTCTCACCATGACTATAACACACTGCTATTTTTCCCGTCCCCAAATAAATCCTCTTGACCCTACTGGCCTGTGAACTACTGCCAGAAAAGTTTGCTGTCTCCAACCCCTCTTCAAACATTCTTCCAAGAACTTTGATTTGGCTTCACCTTCAAAATATATCCAGTATCTGGCAAGTCCTTACCTCCACCCCTGCCAGCTGGTCTTTTGCTTGAATTGCTGTGGTGGCCTCGTGACGCTGCTCCGCGCTTCGGTCCTTGCTCCTCGCGTCCTCTTCTCAATCCGCTGTCCAGACGACCCATCAGAAACACAGGCGTCTTCCCACCCACCATACCGCTCAGACCACCACTCTCAGCTCAAGAGCTCGCAGTGGGTCCGCATTCCACTCAAAGGGGAAAACCGCAGTGCTTGGAATGGCGCCCAGGCGCGCCCAGAGGGCTGGGCTTTCCCTCTCTGACTTCATCTCTGATTATTCTTTGACTCCCCCTGCCCCAGACATAGTCGCCTTGTTGCCATTTTCATGAATATTCCAGCCTATTCCCATTTTGGAGGGTTTGCATTAGGCTCTTCCCTGCCTGGAATGCCCCCACACACACACCTCCCCCAGCAGCTCTGCATGGCCAACGACCTTTCCCAGAGACCTTTGCTCAAATGTCAATTTTGCAACGATGCCCACCACACCACCCAATTTATAGGCTCAGCTCCATCTCAAATTCTTGATTCCTTTCACCCTGCCCTGCATTTTCTTTTTCCACAACACTTATCGTCTAACGTGCGATATAATTTACTACAGTTATATGTGTTTTAGTTTCTCATTTGGAGAAGCTCCAAAAGGATCTTTTCTGCTCAGTCCACTGATGTGACCACCACCTAGAAGCAGGGACCTGGCACATAGTAGGTATCAGTAAATATTTGCTCAAGTTGTCATTTTCCACAGTTTTCTTCTGCTTTGTTATGATGAGGTTTTATTACTTCCTCTGCATTTAAAAAAAAAATATTTTAACAAGAGCATTATGTGTCCTTTGCAAAACACTCCAAGTAGAAAAGGAGGTAACACGAAATTACAAGTCCTTCCTTCTCCTCAGTGAAGGCCCCTGACAAAGGCCCAGAAGGAAGGACTGTTCAAATGTATCCACCGTGTTCCTCCATATGTGTCTGCAAATGCAAACAAAACAACATGTACACGGACACAGACATTCAGTCAGCATGAAGGGTCAGATGCCACATGCCACTTTGATGTTGCTTTAAAAATTCATTTTCTGTTTTATAAGGGTAACAGTGGATTGCACAAGCTTTTCATGTCAATAGCTATAGCTCGACCACACTCTTTTTAAAGGGCGTTTTGGTATTCTACTACTGGCGGCTTCCCATTTTTAACCATTCCCACCCCTAATGGATGGATTGTCATCTAGTTCTGTGCATTTGTATGATTTCATAGAGCTGAATAAAGCAGATAGAACAGTTTTATCTGGAGATAATGTTCATTAGTCCATAAAGATGCACTGCTTGTTGGGAATTTCTTTCCTCTCCGGAAGCCTGAGAAAATGCAAAGTGGTTTAAAGCTTCACTTAGGCTATTTTGCAACAACAGCAGGCTGAGGTTCTGGGGGACTAGGAAGACCCCCAGGGAGGTCAGAGCCTGCAGATAAGCTTCAGGAGGCTCCAGGCTAAGCGGTGGAGTCCCTGAACAACCGCCACAGGAGAGGACCCTGAGGTGATTTGATCTCAAGCCCCACCCTTCAGAGAAGTCGAGGTTTGTGAGCGCCGGCACTCCTCCACCAGACAGAGCGGCCAAATCTTGCTCTGACTCAATTCACAGGACGCTCACCCCCACAGTAAATAAACACATGAAGTCCAACTGATTCTGGTCTCTGCCCTAACTTGTCACAAGGCAGAACACTTCACCTCACTTCCTCACTCTCACCATCTGTTCTGCTAATCCTCAGAATGACATCCGCATGTCTGTTACAAGCTTTGGAAGTCTTGAAGATAAAAACACTGTCAGTGGCTACTAGAAGGGAAGGGAGCCGGGGCTATGCAAATCGGGTAAAAGGATGGAGCTTGACTTTTAGTGGTCAACCTGAAGTCCATACAGGTGTTGACACTGTATAATGCCCTAAAGCAATGTTACTTCAGTTAAAAAACATTTCTTTAATGTCAGAGGGCTAGTTCAAAATAAAAAAGTTCTGCAAAGCATGAGGTTCGAAACATCTTGGTAATGTTTGTTGCAATTAGTCATCATCGTTCTACAACCACAGACATTCTTTCTGGTGGGAGTCTAACAGGGATCTAAAATCTGGAGACTTCAGTTCTGAATCCAGGCTTGTACCCTGCCACAGAAATGACGCATGCACGGGGCTGTGGTTCGCCTCTTCAGAGGGTTGTTGAGTCCAGCTTTTCCTCGACGGGAGGCAGGCAGCATTGTCTCCAGCCTTTGTCCCACACCTCTAGTTCTTCCCCATCACAGAATTCCCTGACAGCAGAGAGTTTTGTGCTTAGGAGACACATGGCTTCTGAGATGTCTCAGAGACACTCGGTTCCTAACTGGGCAGGACCCTTTGTTTAGCACGTGCCTTGCATAAAGCAGATTCCTAACACTGTTTGTTGAATGACTACCTGAGCACATTCTTCTTTATTATGAAGCTAAAGCTCAGCATACCTTTAACTCAGAAATTCATACACTACTCTAACATACCACATAGCATTGCTGAGCAATGGGTGCAATTCATTTTTTTTTCCCTGAAGTTGGTCCCACTCAAATCATAGATTTCTTTTTAATATTTGGAAATTTTTCTTATAAAAACTCAAAACAGAATAGTAAAACATTACCATGCCAAGAATCCTTGAACTGAAAAGGAAATTAAACAAGACGCAAATGCACATTACACTGGGTGCCTTTGCTGGAACTGGACAAGAGAACCTGAAGAGGATTGGTCTAAACGGAGTCTGGATTTTGGTTTGAAATGGCCTCTCTGAGCTCTGCTTCCTCATCAGTGAAATGGGAAAACTTAGGCATCCTTTCAAGTTATAGGCAGGCTTGGTAATGTAATATAAAGAGTGCATCTACCTTAATATCTAGCACACATGACAAAAGGCAGCCATTATGGAAACAGTCTAAATGCCCCCAAACAGATGAGTAGAGCAAGATGTGGTGGAGCTACACAATGGATTCCTCTCGGTGATCAAAAAAGATAAACTCATGCCATTTGCAGCAACATGGGCAGAACCGGAAGGGCTAATGCTAAGCAAAGTAAGTTAGAAGGAGGAAGATGAATTATGAGTGGTGTCACTTATGTGTGGGATATAGAGTCAGACAAAGACAAGACTTGAAAGCTGACCACAAGTCTGAGGCATCCAGGAGGGGAAGGGAAGGTAGGCGGAGGGGAGGAGGGGTGAAAACAGGAGGGGAAGAGCACATCAGACTATGACTAAGGCTACCAGAAGGGGGGTGGGGTGGGGTAGGAGCAAAGGGGGGGCAATGGAGGATGACTGGGGCTTGGGTGGTGGGTGAGCCAAAATAACATACAGTTGTAGACGTGTAAGCCTGCACCCCTAAGACATGCTGTGATGTAAATCAGCATTACATCAATAAATATAACTTCAAAATAACCAAACCAAACCACAAATGATTGGCTGATGCCTCTTCCATGTGAGTTCTACATTTCCCACTTTAACAAAAAGAGGTGATTTTCCAAGAGAATAGAACACCTGCGTGTGTAAAAGCAAACATCCCATTTTTACCATAATTAACTCAATAATTGAGCACCCAGATTTATCCAGTGTATTTGCATGTGTAATTGGCGATGATTCATCCCTGAAGCTAGGCCCATGTATTATGACCTTTATGAAGCAAATTACTGGAAGACTCCGGTCTTTCCTCAATCATTGCCCCGAAGGCAGCAAACCAAAAGACCACGGATCGTGTATTTCAAAGGACAACACAGACCTGGCTTCATGCTGAATCAAACATAACATCAGCTGAAGCAAAGGTCCCAGCCTCAGTCCGAAGCAGGTAATTTCCAACAATTGGAGAGGAGAAATTTCTACACTTAAGAAATTCCTACTGGAATAAAGGAATTTTCGTATTTTAAAGTCATCTTCTCAGAATAGCTGTGTGTTGGCAGCCCCACTGGCAGCAGCTCTCCTGAGCTAACACGTGGAGACTTGCCTCACGGAGTCCATTTACACCCCACCTGCTCGACGGAGCCCACCTTTCTCTTCGCAGGCCATCTTCCCTTTGGCAAGGATCTTGGAAGACAAACTGGTACCTGTCTCGAGTTCCAGGCTTCCAGGGATAGGGAGTGCCAAGGGGCATCTGGACTGGCAGAGAGCATCCAAGGTCGCTTGGGCTAGGGCTTAACTATTGAGCGTAAGGACGGGGCGCCCTTCCTGGCTGTGCCCGGAGAGACAAATGAGCCCGTGCTGTTACTGGGATCTCGGGGCCAAGGGGACAGAACTGTGGGGACACTGTCTTGGCCCCGGGTCTCTGTGTCCTTGGCGTGTTCCGTACTATTGTTTCTGTGTCTGGCATTCTCCGGCAGGGGGTCTTCATCTGAGCACGGTGCTTGCCCCTCAAGGGCTCCTGGGTAGTGAACCACAGAGCCGGGACTATGACCCAGTTCTTACACCCCTCAGTCCAGAGCTCTTTCCACAGCCTCACGGATTGCCAGTGTGGGAGGAGAGAAGAGAGGGGAAGCGAGGAGAGGAGGGAGCAAGGACTGCTGTCTGGGCTGATCCCAGAAAATTTCTTGAAGAAGATGGGTGTGAACTGGGCATCATAAAAGCAGAACTTTTAAACCTCTCCCCCTCCAAGAAATCCTGGGGGAAAGAGAAGAGACAGAATATGACCCCTGGGGAATTTGGTGGGGGGGGTATAGCCCAAAGGCGGCTACTCCAAGGAGAATTTTCTTTTAGCTATTTTACTTTCATTCATTATTCATTCGTGCACTCATTGATTCTTCCATTCATGTATTTTGCAAACATAATGCAGCACAAATTAAGCGCCACGCATTGTTTTATACAAGGACACCCAAGGCCATTACAATGAGGAATATTTAGATAAGTTGGTCAGAGAAGACCTCTTAGAGGATGTTCTATTAAAACAGACACCAAATGTTTAAGGTGATGACAACAATCTAAGAGATAAGAATGACCTGGCTGTGGCAAGAGGTGGAGAAAGACAATTTCAGGAAGAGGTAACAGCCTGCATGGAGACTGACTCGAACGCAGAACAGAAAACAGACCAGATGTCTGGTGTGTGGTCAAAGAAGGGGAAAGATGGTTCAAGGGTAGCGAGGTATGCTGGGGTCAGAACACCCGTTGTGTAAGCAACGCCAAAGACTGAATCTCATTCAAAGTCTGCAGGATGGCGTCCCGCTTGATGTGCTTCATGCTTATAAAGGATGCACTCATGTGGTTTGATCAATGAATGGTAGAGGGGGAGAAGAACCCGGGAGAGCAGTTTGGAGTCTATTTTGGTAGGCCAGGTGAGACCCAAGGGCCAGTCGGTGTAGGGAGGTGTGAGCAGACAAAGGGAAAAGTAGACAGGTGCAAGAAGACTAGAAAATAGGGAGAAACAAGACTTTGTGGCCAATTTTTCATTTTAATGTATAATATGTCCATGTGGAGAGGGTAAAGGTTCACACCGGCTCAGGTGTGTTGTAGTCAGTGGGGTGCCGGACCCGTTCCTGGAGGCTGGCCAGAGAATTCAGCACATCTTTCCCCATCTCTCTGCCGACACCACACTGATAGGTCAAAATTGGCCACGTGGGAGTATTTCCAATATGGAACCGGTGCGGGCTCTAAGGCAGGACTGAACAAGTCAGAGATCTGGGAGGAAAGGAGGAAAGTCCATTGTCAAACATTTACCAGCAAAATGCTGTGATTTTGGTCTAACTCTACTTCTTTCATCTTAGAGCCTCTTTCTTTCAACCACAAAAATACTTTAGGTGCATCCTATAAAACTCAATTCGGTGACTGCTGTCTCAATCACTTCATGTTTTTACCTCAGTTCATTCAGGGGTCCTCCCGACTTCCCAGGGACTCATCCAGGTTATGGGAATGGAGTCAGGCAAGGGCCTCTGGTCCACTTTGTCCACTTTGGCTCCCACTGGGATCCAACTCACTTCCCCTGTGCACGATACTGCTCTTAGCGGCCTCCCTTCCTGCCTTCCAGCAGTGGGACCGTGAATCCATCTGGCCTTCTGTCAGAGGCACGGCCGGGCATGGGACCCAGCCCCTGCGACCCTGTCACCAGGGGCCATGCTCACTCTGCTTCTTCCTTTCCCTTTCTAACGCCTTTCCCCCATCTTGACTCAACCCCTCCTCCCTAAGTGGCAAACGCATTCCCTTAATCACAGAGTAAGAGCGATGCTCAAGGAAGATGTACCAGATTTATCGAAGGCCTTCCTGCCCCCCTGGCCTACTGCCAGGGCTCTGAGTGCTGCGGCCTGAGCAGCGCAGCCTTAAGGGGACTAGAATTCTGCTGGGGAACATGGCGGGAAGAATATTCCAGGCGGAAGGGTTGAGAGTCAGGGAACCGCAAGCTGGGTTTGGGCTCAGTGATTAGAGAAACTGGTGGGGGCTGGGTCAGATGAGCCAAAGCCAGTAGATACGGGACAAGCTGTGGAAGCCTCTGGGTGCCATGACCAAAAGTTAGGGCTCATTCTGTACAAAAAAAGAAAACTAGAATATTCCAGAGCAATGCAATGTGATGACTGTTGGGGGGGCTTGCTGGATAGGGTGGTCTGGAAGAGCAGAGAGCCAGGAGATAAGGTTTTGTAGCGGTGGAATAATCTCAACGGAGAAGGTGCTGGGGAAAAAGGCAAAGGCGGGGATGTCCAGAAGAACAACGGCGGAGGCCAGCTGGGCTCAGCGAATGGTTTTAATGATGGGGAGGAAACAGGTGGTGAAAGAAGGGAAACAAGGTAGTGTTTGGGTTCCAGCTCCAGCAAACTTCAGGCATGTAGGGTGGTGTGAAGAAGCCCTTTGCGATCCTTCTGGAACATCCCGCATTAGAGAAGTAGCAAGCTGAGGGGAAACTGGCTCCTCTACCTCTTCTTAGGGGAATCCAAGGGAAGCGTGCATTTGGTCTAGGATGTAACAATGTAACTGGTTGATTATTCAGTCAACTGGAAGGACCAAGGCATGAGCTGACACAGGCTGGCTCATTCTACACTCACCATTACACTAACTCAGTGTTCAGGAGTCAGGTGCTGAAAGGACTCCTAGAACATGGGCGCCAGTCCATGGCTAACCCAGCCTCTAAGGCAGAGCAAGTTCAAGTTAATGTGGTGACTAGCAAAGCTCTTCCTGCTTCCCATATTCCTGCTTAAGGAGAACCCCAGGGTTCCAGTGTACACCCAAGAATCACCATTATGGGCAGGTTTTTGTATGTCCCAGTTTGCCTGAGAGAGTCTGGGATTCTGCTTACAATCTTGGCATAACTATTAACAGAGCCCCCTCCTTTCATTCCCGTAAGCATCCTGCTGGATCAGTTAGCCGTGGAAAAATCCCAGCTGAGATCGTGTCCAGCGAAAAAAGGCAGAACGAGGATATGTCAAGAAGTTAGGCAGTGCCCTCACATTTTCCTCTCTGTTCCGATTTATCCACGTAAAAGCAATATGTAGGGGAAATGTTCATCCCCAAACCATCCTGGGGATGATTTCCAGAAACGGTCAAGAGGAAAGCTGGCTTAAAGAATGGCAGTGCCCCAAAGGCAGGAGGAGGAGGCTCCCTTAGCAAACCAGCTAAGAATGCCAAATGATGCTGGAATCTGTAAAGTGGGGGTAATGGATCTCTTCTAGAAGATTGTAAAAATTTGTACCAGAGCAGGTTTAACAAGCAGACGTTCATTGTACTCAAGGCTTTATGTGCTACTCTTCCTGGATGTATTTGCATTTTATTTCCTTCAGCCACCAAATTTCAGGTTTTGGCAGCTAGTTGATGGCATCATGGCATTCTAAATCGCAGAGAACAGGACAGTGCTGCCTCTGCCACCCGAAAAGCTATGTAACATAAAGCTGAGATGCAAAAGGTGTGACATACAGCCACATTATCATGAACCTCAGGAACTGACCAAGACGGCTGACGGTGGGGGGTTCTGCTCAGACAGTGGGGAACGAGACCTAAGGGGTTTATTTAAAACTGCAGCAAATGGGACGCTTCCATTTTGAGCCGTGGTACATTTCAGAATGGCAATTTGTTCTTTCTTATCCTTTCAGGCATTTCCAGTGTGGACGCTGAAGAGACAATTCCTTTTCCTTTTAAACACGATCCTCATTTGCAGACTCCTGGGGGCGAGATGGTTTCCTAAAACTCTGCCCTGTGATGTCTCACAGAATGGGAAAAAGGCCCAGGTGATTGTGGACTGCACCGACAAGCATTTGACAGAAATCCCCGGAGGTATTCCCACCAACACCACCAACCTCACTCTCACCATTAACCACATACGGGGCATCTCCCCGGCCTCCTTCCACAAGCTGGGCCACCTGGTAGAGGTCGATTTCAGGTGCAACTGTGTCCCTATTCGCCTGGGGCCAAAAGACCACGTGTGCACCCAAAGGCTGCAGATTAAACCTCAAAGCTTCAGTGGACTCACTTATTTAAAATCCCTTTACCTGGATGGAAACCAGCTTCTAGAAATACCTCAGGGTCTTCCTCCCGGCTTACAGCTGCTGAGCCTTGAGGCCAATAATATCTTTTCAATCATGAAAGAGAATCTAACAGAACTGGCTAACATAGAACAACTCTACCTGGGCCAAAACTGTTATTTTCGCAATCCTTGTAACGTTTCATACTTCATCGACAAAGATGCTTTCCTAAACATGAACCGCTTAAAAGTGCTCTCCCTAAAAGATAACAACATCACATTTGTCCCTAAGGTTTTGCCATCTACTTTAACAGAACTCTATCTTTACAACAACATCATTGCATACATCCAAGAAGATGATTTTAGCAACCTCAATCAACTGCAATTTCTTGACCTAAGCGGAAATTGCCCTCGTTGCTATAACGCGCCATATCCTTGCACACCCTGTGAAGACAATTCTCCCCTCAAGATCCACAGAAATGCCTTTGACGCCCTGACAGAATTACAGGTGTTACGTCTACACAGTAACTCTCTCCAGTATGTGCCCCAAGAATGGTTTAAAAACCTTAAAAAACTGAAGGAACTAGATCTATCCCAAAACTTCTTGGCCAAAGAAATTGGAGATGCCAAATTTCTGCGTCTTCTTCACAACCTTGTCCATCTGGATCTGTCTTTCAATTACGAACTTCAGGTCTATCATTCATCTATAAATCTATCGGATGCATTTTCTTCACTGAAAAATCTGAAAGTTTTGCGCATCAAAGGGTATGTCTTTAAGGATCTGAACAGCCATAACCTTTCCCCATTACAGGATCTTTCCAACCTTGAAGTTCTTGATCTTGGCACTAACTTTATCAAAATCGCTGATCTCAGCATATTTAAAGAGTTTAAAACACTGAAAGTCATAGACCTTTCAATGAACAAAATATCCCCTTCGGGAGATTCAAGTGAAGTTGGTTTCTGCTCTAACACCAGAACTTCTGTAGAAGGTGGTGGGGTTCAGGTCTTTGAAGCACTACATTACTTCAAATATGATGAGTACGCAAGGAGGTGCAGATACAAGGCCCAAGAGACTCCTTCTTTCTTGCCTTTTGATGAAGATTGTTACCTGTATGGGAAGACCTTAGATCTAAGCAGAAACAATATCTTTTTTATCAAATCCTCTGATTTTAAGCATCTTTCTTTCCTCAAATGCTTAAACTTGTCAGGAAATAGCATTGGCCAAGCTCTTAACGGCAGTGAGTTTCGGCCCCTAGTGCAGCTGAAATACTTGGACTTCTCTAACAACCGGCTTGATTTACTCTACTCAACAGCATTTGAGGAGCTACACAACCTGGAAGTTCTAGATATAAGCAGCAACGGCCACTATTTTCAGTTAGAAGGAATTACTCACATGCTAAACTTTACCAAGAACCTAAAGTTTCTGAAGAAACTGATGATGAACAACAACGGCATCTCCACGTCCACTAGCAGGACCATGGAGAGCAAATCTCTTCGTGTTCTGGAATTCAGAGGGAATCACCTGGATGTCCTGTGGAGAGATGGCGACAATAGGTACTTAGGATTCTTTAAGAACTTGCTGAAACTAGAGGAATTAGACATCTCTGAAAATTCCCTGAGTTTTGTGCCTCCTGGAGTTTTTGACGGGATGCCTCCAAATCTAACAACTCTCTCTTTGGCCAAGAACGGGCTCAAGTCTTTCAATTGGGGAAGACTGCACTATCTGAAGAATCTAGAAACTTTGGACCTCAGTCAAAACCAGCTGAAGACTGTCCCTGAGAAACTATCCAACTGCTCCAGGAGCCTCAGGAAATTAATTCTTAGGAAAAATCAAATCAGGTATCTGACAAAACATTTTCTGCAAGATGCTTTCCAGTTGCGATATCTGGACCTCAGCTCAAATAAAATCCAGATTATCCAAAAGACCAGTTTTCCAGAAAAAGTCCTTGACAACCTGGAGATGTTGCTTTTGCATCGTAACAGATTTCTGTGCACCTGTGATGCTGTGTGGTTTGTCTGGTGGGTTAACCATACGGAGGTGACTATTCCTTACTTGGCCACGGATGTGACTTGTGTGGGCCCAGGAGCACATAGGGGCCAGAGTGTGGTGTCTCTGGATCTGTACACCTGCGAGTTAGATCTCACCAACTTGGTTCTGTTCTCACTGTCCATGTCCGTGGCTCTCTTTCTGATGGTGGTGATGACAGCAAACCACCTCTATTTCTGGGATGTGTGGTACAGTTACCATTTCTGGAAGGCCAGAATAAAGGGATATCAACGGGTATTATTAGATTCTTGCTATGATGCTTTTATTGTGTATGACACTAAAGACCCAGCGGTGACGGAGTGGGTTTTGGATGAGCTGGTGGCCAAACTGGAAGACCCAAGAGAGAAACATTTTAATTTATGTCTCGAGGAAAGGGACTGGTTACCAGGGCAGCCAGTTCTGGAAAACCTCACCCAGAGCATACAACTTAGCAAAAAGACGGTGTTTGTGATGACAGACCAGTACGCGAAGTCTCAGAATTTTAAGATAGCATTTTACTTATCCCATCAGAGGCTCATGGATGAAAAAGTGGACGTAATTATCTTGATCTTCCTTGAGAAGCCCTGCCAGAAGTCCAAGTATCTCCAGCTCCGAAAGAGGCTCTGTGGAAGCTCAGTCCTTGAGTGGCCAACAAACCCACAGGCCCACCCGTACTTCTGGCAGTGTCTGAAGAATGCGTTGGCCACAGACAATCATGTGACCTACAGTAAGATGTTCAAAGAAACAGTCTAGCCCTTCTTTGCAAACTGTGACTCTCTAATTTGTCAAGAAGTGTGGCTGCTTAGATTTTCTTATAAATGTCTTGTCAAAAAAGTCTTTAAACTCTCCAGGACCAGGAGCGCCCGTATCAGAGAGGAGTCACTGATGTGGACGATGAAGGCGTCGGAAAGGCGGGGTGTGTAGAACGCACAGAGTCGCCGTTCTTTCTTCTGCCTCCATTCGCGCTTGACGGTGCCCTTCTGCACCTGCGCAGGAGAGGACATGAGGCTGTGACTCCCCTGTCATTGTGCTGGTCAGATGGGGACACTGTCACAGAACTGAGAACTGCACCCCTACCCTGAAGAAGCACTGGTATGTAGAAAAGTCGGGTAAAAAGTGCCCAGGACTGTGTCTAGAACATAAAAATGTACATGGCATCAAAAATTAACCAGAGTCAATTACTGAAATAAAAATACAGTTAACTCCTCAACTAATTGCTTCAGCACCATCTAGCGCCCCGTCTGTGCAGACAGAGTAGCGGCACCTGGCAGGTGGCTGCTGCGTAGGTGTCACTTGCCCTACTCCCTTGGGCCTGCTGTTGGGCTCCGTGGGGAAATAGTAGAATAGAGAATAGAGTAGAATAAAATAGAGATAGAATAGGCTAGGCTAGAGATAGAATAGGAGGGGGGAGGGGAGGGGAGGGGAGGGGAGGAGAGGATAGAGAAGCATCATTAACGCTGATGGGCAGTCTGCTCACAAATGGAAAGAAACAGCAGTATTCTGCCTCCCTGCAAATCGGTGCTCCTCGCCGTGGCTGATCATCTGCCTGCTTTGATATCGTTATGGGCTGAATTTTTCTCTCCCCCCCCCCATTGCATCTGTTGAAATCCCAACCCCCAAGGTGATGATACTAGGAGGTGGGCCTTGGGGGTGATGAGGTCACAAGAGTGGAGCCCCATGACGGTACTGGTGCCCTAGGAAGAGGCCCCAGAACTAGCTGGCTGTCTTCCCCCCAGGTGAGAAAACAAAGAGAAGAGGAGCTGCAGGCTCAGAAGCGCCCTCTCCAGGTCCAGAAGGCGCTGGCTCCCTGCCTCCCAACTGTGAGATATCATTGTGAGGGTCACTCCGTCAAGGGCACTTTGTCATAGCAACCCCAGTGCTGAAGTACTGTGTCCAAGTAAAATTGCCGCACGCCACAATCTCGCCAGCTGTTTGGTTCACTAGTGCGGTCTATTTGTCATTCTCTGCCATCTTGATTCACCAACATTCCATGGTTTGGATGGTAAACTTTCAAAGAGGATGCCAGAGCATGTACTTATTCACAGTCACCAGGCAGGGATGGCAAAGATATGGATTCCCTCGGAGTGGGAGAGGTGGAGGGGGCGGGGGAAGGCAGGGGAGACAGGTTTACAGACTTTGCCACTGAGGAGGTTTCAGTCTGGAACTGCAGCTTTGCTACTCGAAAGCAATAGACAGGACCAAGGCATTCTGAAGACACTTACTTTCAAGTGGGTGGAAGTCACGCGCTCAAATGCGGAAACCTGACCAGTTTGCTTTGTTTTGTAGAAGCAATTCTCTACAGAGTATTCTGGGCCCTTCGGAGACTAGTGTGCACGGGTTCAAATCCCCAAGTATTAGCTTGGAGATATGGTATTGTCTTCATGTGGAAATGCCAAGGGTTTTACCGCAAGTATAGCTGGAAACAGTACATGAATTACTTGAAGGAAATTCACAAAGTACTTTCTGGAGTGACTAAAGAAGAGAAGTCACTAGTGCCAACTATCTGGCAGCTTCTGTGAGCTTGAATGTCCTGATAGATGCCTTTCTTCCTCGGCAAAAATGAGGAAAACACAAAAAAAATCAACATTGGCCCAGCATACATTTTCTCCCATTAAGACATATAAGCACATCAAGTTGAAGCTATTTTGGTGATTTGTAAATCATAAAGCACTTAAAGAAAACTTAAAGATCTTCCAAAACGGATCAAGAGGAAGAGAAACTGAAAAGAACGACTCGAAGCCCACAGCGCGGGGCCTGCTGCAGGGACCGGCCCAGAGCTCATGAGCAGCTGCTTAGTTTCAAGCCTCCGAAGCTGACAGCCGCTTTCGCCGCCAGGCCGTCCCCTCAGCGAGTGCGGGTGACTGGAGCCCCCATCAATGGCTCAGATCGAGAGCCACCCACTCAGCGACCAGATCTTGAGGCCTCTCCTCATTGGCTCCCCTCTGGAAGGGACCCCAGAGTCTCCATAAATCCCCCCACACCATCCAGCCAGGGTCCCCAACCCCTTTCGGCTGGGACCTCTGAAGGGCAGGTCCTTCCTCCAACGACAGACACTGCCCCCACCTTCCCCAGCGAGACCTGGGCATTAGCGGGGGGAGGGGGGGCAGGCCAAGGGAGGCCTTAGGCAGGGCCACTATCGTGGCAGAAAAAAGGGGAGCAAGTACATGCAGGGGGAGAGCAGGCGAGGGCGACCCGAGCCCCGTTCCTGGTCAAACCCCCTGCCCCTCACGCCCGCTGCAGGCGCCCAGTGGCTGAGTGCTCTTAGCTGCAGAGGCAGCTCAAGCCTTGTCGGCGAAGAAGACGTCGGGGAGGGGGTGCCATGACTTGAAAACTGGGCCGGGCTCCTCACCAGGGCAGCAGTCACGGAACCGCTGGGGTCGCCCTCCCCTCTGCACCGCTCAGGTGAGCAGAGAACCTGGGTTCTGAGGCACATCTTCGAGATGGGCTGAGAGGGCACGGCCCTCCCAGGGGTGCTGGGGTGCCAGCTCTCAGGGGTGGCAGGGGACCCCCATTGGTGTCACCTGCTGGAAGACTGAGCCCTCGACCCAAGGAACCCTGGGAGCTGCGAGTAGCTTCCCAAGTGAAAAGAGCAGCGGGGAGGAAAGGAGCAGAGGACATGGAGGGCTGAGGCGCGGGCTTCGGAGAACGCGGGAGGGAGACGAGCCACCGCGCGCGGAGAGCAAGGCGGCCCACGCCACCCACCTTAGAAGTGAAAATGAGAAGTGAGAAAAAGAGAAAAAGTCCCCAGTCATGCTGAGGGGGGCGGGAAAAGGCCCAGTGACCTGGGTGTCCGTGGTTTCATGTTGTTTCAGGGTTTTTTGTTTGTTTTTTTTTATGTAATTTTCTTTTTAAAAAAAATTTAATTTCTATCCTTTACATTGTTGTGTACCCCGTAGGTTTCCCACCACCCATTCACCTGTGAACTGTCACCAAAGTCCCTTGTGCTCTTTTCTCCCCTACTTTGGTCTCTCCTCCTCCCCTACAGCTTTTTGTCCTTCTTCTGCTGCCCTCTCAGTTTCCTTTTGGGCTCTGGACTCCGCGGGGCCTCATGTGCCGAAGAGCGAAGAGAAGGCGGCCGTGGCTGCAGGTGGGTTTGGGTACACCTTCAGCTTAAGGCAGATCTCTCCGCACACCCAAACCCCACCTGCCTCTGGGCACAGCCTTCCAGAGCCCACTCGCTGAAACCCTCCCGCGGGACACGGGCACACCTTCTGCCACATTCACGCTCTTACTCTCGCGGCTGAGCTCGACTTTAAAGCGCGCAAGTTAAGAAACCCGCGAACCCTGACTGTGGGCTGTTGTTTGTTTCTAGCCTGGTTGCCATGCCACTCCACCGGCCGCACTGCTCCCCCATCTCTGCCTTCTCCCGCCTGGTGATTTATGCTGACTCAGTGTTTTGGAAGAACCGCGAGTGAAACAGACTGAGAAGGTTCAAGTCCTAGTGTCTCACCATAAGCACCTTCCACAAAGAGTCTGGCGGGAGAGAGGAAGTGCTGGTGGCTCTGTGGCAGTTTCCAGACATCCGCAGAGCCCCCGAGGGGGCCGCTGCTTCCACACACAGAAAATGCTTCTCAATGTCCCGGTCAAGGGCAACCCAGAGGCAAGGGCCAGACAAAGACAGTCAACTCGGACACCAAACTGTCTGGTGTGAATCACGGGACTGCCTCACCTCTCCCGTCCGAGGCGAGTCAGGGGCTTGCGGGTTTTAAGGGTTTTCATAGTAGCGACTTGCAAAAATCGACATCTTGAACAATAGAATTTTGCCGTAACGTCACCACGACCCCGTACCTGAGCCCACTGTCTGGGGTGTAGACCCCATACCTGAGCCCACTGTCCTGCAGTCACCCCTGGGGCAGTGGGGAGCACCCCAGGGCCAGGGCCAGGTGGAGGCCCACCAAGCGGGACTTCGGAGGCTGCACTAAATAAAATGGTGCCAGTGTTCACCTCTCTCCTAGGCCTGCACTGCCCACAATTTAGTTGCCTTTGGCTTGAAGCATGTGGTTGAAATCCCCAGTCAGTGTGTAGCCTGCCGTGGACTGTTCTAACACGTTACTCCAGTCCGTGAACACATCGTGATGGATGAATTTGTGAGCTGATCGACTGTCCAGAATGGCCAAGTCAGAAAACAGAAGACAGGGGCCATCTTCTGAACGGGGAGGATGAACTCGAAAATCGTCGCAAGCTTGGCGCCCACTCCTGAGGGCAGCCCCCAAGGGAAGGAGAGAGGGAGAAAGATCTTAAGAAGGAAGGTGTAAACTGAAGTCCTGGTACCTGGACCCCGCTGTTAAGAGAGCTGTGGGGGAGGAGGGAACGAAGTCGCTTTTGTTAAGCAGCAAGTGCCAATGAAATGCTTCATTATCCCACTCTCGCATCACCTCCGCGAGGCTGGCAGCGCTGCCCGAGACGATGGGTTAGCTCAGGGATGACAGCGGGCTCGCAGGCGTTAGGGCGGCTGTTCAAGGCCACAGAGGCAGTAAGCGGCTCCAGCCAGAACTGACCCGGCTCTGTCCCGCTATTCCACTGGCTCTCCGTGGACGCCAAGCAGGTTGGAAACCAGGCGGTTTCCCAGCTCCCACGTCAGGGAGCCTGGCCTCTGGGACCAAGAATCTACATTTCTGAAACTTCTGGGGCACTTGGTCCACACAGTCTGGCTGGGGAAGTGCCACATCTCCTGCGGGGTGCCAGGGGCCATTCACGCAGGGGTCCTGAGGGGCAAGGAAAGCCGGAGCCCCCGAAGGTGCGCAATTTCTTTCTCCTCCGGTGCTCCTGGCCCGCTGGGCAGAGTGGGGCTGCACTGCTCTGAGGGACGGAATCTCACGCTGAGGATGGGCGGATCCGTTGGGGGGGGGGAGGTGAAGACAGTGTGTGCACAAGGACACTGGAAGGATTTAGGTAGAAAAAGGGCAGGTGGCTAACTGAATAGCAGGCCTACGTGTCCTGAAAAGCAGAGCTGCTGCTTATATTCGTGATTGCAAGGATGTCTCCACTGTCATTTCCCTAGCATCTGATTGCACTAGACGCCGACTGGTTCGACATCTGCGGCACAGGGCGCCACCTAGTGGGACCTCATGGGTGTTGCTGTTTGGCCTCAGCCCCTTGGCTGTCTCCCAAGTTGACTGTGGGAAGAAAAATGCTGCTTATGGACAGATATCATCCTCTTTCAAAAAGTGCTTCTAGTTACTTTATCCTATTCCCAGTGTACTAATACAGAACTAGGTAGGGGTGTGTGTGAAATGTTGCCCATAAAAGAATGTTGGAGACCACATACCATCCAACCTTGGGTTCCACGGGTGACTTCTTCCATTGCCTTTGCTAGGCAGTTCGGGATGGGGTCGGTCGTGCACTTCCCTTTGCACAGGCAGGTGTAGATGAAGTTCGGGGTTCATTGGGAGAGCAGCCCTATTCCACCTGTGACATGTTTTCTCTTTTCAGACAACATGGCCCCAATGTTAAACTGTGGCTTAAGTAGCTCCTGCATTCTCGGTCTCTCTTCACTAACTCTCCCTCCCTCCCTCCAGAATAATCTCTCCTGCTATCACCCTCCAGCCCACCAATGGCTCCTTGAAGCCTGTGGTTTCTTGTCAGTTGGCGTGAGGTTAGTTGGCCTTTCCACCCCACTTCACCATGAGAGCACAGAAATGGGCCTCAGTGGGCACGATGCCCCGCCGCTTCTTAGCCACTTCCCACACAATTTGCCAACTCAAAGACAATGGGCTGCTACACACACACACACAGAGTAACAAGTGGGCACCCCACCCCTGGTTCCACCCAAGGGTGCAAGCCAAGAGCCAGGATGTAGTTGGTCTGCTCCTACAAACCACAAACAATCTGCAGCCCCAGGCAAAGGGCTGGCTTGTGAAAATGAAGTGTGTGGGAGCTGCTGTCTCGGACAAATAGGTAAATTCGAAGAATGTCCACTCTGGGAGATGAGGTGCTGCTAAAAGCCCCCCTTCCCAGAAGATAAGACTAATGGATAGGGTACATTTAAACATGCATAGCCAACCTTGGCTAGCTGCGTTAGCCTGACCCCTACCAGATCGTCTTGGTAGAAGTCCTTGAAATGTTCCATGCTGCAGACTATACAAGCCTCACTGAGATGCTAAGAATTCGGGCAGCTTTCCCAGAGCGACCTGAAGGCTTTCCCAGGCTCCACTGTGCAGACTCGATTCTTTAAAAAACTCTCATTTTTGTTTGCCTCAATTTATTTAAGCCAAAAATCTCTAACATTTTACGTATACATTACATATACAAATAATTATATATCATATACGTACAATATATCACCCATATATGTGTGTACACACATACGTGCATGCATCTGTACATATTTGTAATTAATTGTGTGTATATGTGTATATTAGATTTACTGATAAGCCCGCCCTCACCTACAAAAATTAGTTGTCAAACTAAGTGATATAATCCATGGAAAGGACTAGCATATCCATGATGATCAGCCTGTCACTTTTATTTTATTCCTTTAGATATAATCAATTTTAAAATTATATATAATTAATTCCATCATCTTCAGAAATGAATTCCATATTCTTCCATAGTGAATGTTTCTTTCTTTTTGCCTCCATATCTAAGTCACTCAATCACGTCCCTCAACCATTCTTGCCGTGCATCAAATTTACGCTCAACACGTCACGTACTAGAGTCCTATATTGTTTTAGAGATATTTTTACGTAAAGAGTGATACTCAATTTGTGAGTTCTCCCGTTCATTACCTAGGCTCAATCACCACTTGGTTCGCTTTTGTTTTATTTGGATTTAAGTCCAACAAACTTTCCAGAAATGCTTCAGAGAGTCAGAACTCATTTTTGTAGCCTTTTTTTAAAATCTAATTTTTCATTTTCCATCATCTTTCTAGCATGAGAACACTGACCACTTCCTGCTGAAAACTTACTGAGGAAAATCCCTTTTTGTTGATCCAAGTTCCCGTATTTCTTCAGTTCTGCTTTTTTCTGTGATTCCACAAGAAGAAAATCCAAATGCACGAGGCGGTGTTGTTCCCATTAGAAAATCCAAACGCACGAGGCCAAGTGTCGTTTCCATAAAACCGTGATGGTTCTTTACCAGTAAAATCAGAATTGACTTCCTCCTGCTCTCACTCCAGCCCTCTCCTCCGCCCGCTGACTGGAGGTGTAGCTGCTCTACTCACGGTCACGTGTGCATTCACACTTTTCCTGATGCAGCCCGTTTTCACAAAACTGCACTTAAAAAGCCATGGAGGTTTCGCATCAAGAGCTTTCTTCCACTAGCGCAGGGGCAGGGCTGACCTCTCCCTAGGGGGCCCGGACGCCATAGTTGCACCAAGTCCAGCCTTGGAGACGCTCCTGCAGGATTTGAGAATTGCACTTGGAGAGTGGGAAGTTGGCAGGATTGTGGGGGGTTGAGGAAGCCGGTTACTTAGCCCTCTCTACCCCTGTCTCCGGCTGGGCGCGATACGTTGGCTGGCTTCAGGGGCGGTTAAGATGCAGCATTTGCTAAATCAGGTTCTACAGCTTGGACTTGTCCTGGGGCTCTCCACACACCCCGCCCCCCACAGCTGGGTTCACCTGCCCAGTCGCAGGTAGAAGGGAAGCAGAAATGCAGGCTCTGGATAAGCGCGCACCAGGCACACAGAGCTTCTGCTAGGGCAGCAGAGTGCTGCCCCTGCAGGCCAGGTCGAGAAGCACTACCTTTGCGTCATCGCTCTGTTGCAACTAGTTCTCAGACTTGAGCATGCAGCAAAGTCACCTGAGGGCTCCTTCAAATTCGTTGCTGGGTCTCAGCAATCTCTGATTTAGCCGGTCTGAAGTTGGAACCTGAAAATTTGCATCCCTAACAAGCTCGGCCAGGGGATACTGACTGGTGCAAACCCTGGCTCCACTGAGTGGTTCTCAAACTTCACTGGCGGGCCCTGGAGCTCCTGAGCTCCGGGGGCAGCATATTTGCATCCTGACTTCTGCATTTGAGTAACAGAGGACTCCATGCAAGTGAACTAAAGACAAAGCTTTGCAAAGCCCAGTTCTAGACACGGTTTACATTGACACCTTTAGGCGGTGAGATAACTCGGGGGGCAGATAATGCTTGAGAACGTCGTCTCTTTTCCTTCCCTTTTTGTTCATTCCCCCTGAAGTTGCCCTTGAGCTTGGGCACTTTGCCTTGGGGGAACACAGGCAGAGTAAGTTCTTTGGATTTTGTCTTTTAAAGGCCTGATGTTCTTCAGGGGCACAGGGGGTATGGAGAAGGAAGGTGACCCAAGGAAGTCTGAATGTCCAGGAAGGGGAAGGGGAAGAGGCTGCTCTTCCATCCCTTTTTTTTTTTTTTAGATTTATTTTATTTTTGCATACAAGCTGGGGTACAGGCCAGAGGTGTGGGGCGGTGAGAGGGCTCACCAGAGACAGAGTGGGGAGCAGAACAGGCAGAGCGAAGGAAACACACTGCTGAGGGGAGCAGCGGGCGAGGCAGGACAGGTCTGCCGCACCATGGCACCATGTGGGAATCCCCCCGGCCGGGCATCGAACGCCTGCCGCAGCTGCCAACAGCTCCACAGCGCTGCGCTAACCCGTTGCGCCACCAGGGAGGCCCTCTTCCATACCTTTTGGAGAAAGAAACTACAGGAGAGAGCAGAGGGCTGGGGTGGGGTGGGGTGGGGGTGGGGTCCTGCAGATTCTAAGAAAAGAGGGAACTTGCCAACCCTACATGGGAAATGATGGAGAAATGGATTGCACATATGTACATGTACACACACACACACACACACACACACACACACACACACACACTCCCTCTCTCTCTCTCTCTGCCTTGGTCTCACTACACCAGACCCAGAAACTATGCAAACCTCTGGGAGGCAGAGCAAGTCTGAGTGAGGCTGTGGTAGAGTCACGTCGGATGAAAGCTCAGTGCAGGGCGTAAAATTGAGTCCTAGAAGACAGAGTCGGTTTTCTGTCCATTGTGGTTAGTAGAGATTCACAGTCGATACACCAGCCACACCTTCAACTGTGTGAACATTTTTACCTGGCCTTATTCCTTTCATAACCTGCTTTTTTTTCTGTCAAACTCTAACTCAGTGAGTGGATTTAGAACATACATTGGAAGGCCTGAGCTTTATATCACATAATTTATGAAGTTGACCCTTCTCTAGCTCATTACTTAAAATCCTCTAGTCCCAAGTAGGGGAGCAAAAGCTTATTGGTTCCTGGTATTTGCTTTTCTTAAATCTTAAATACTTAGAGACCCATAGGGCAAATTATCAATATAAATGCCTTTTATTTGGAAACCTGAGTTGCCTTAACAAAAACAGTCCCCAAATCAGGAATAAAGCTTTTATACATGTGTATATTTTATTAACGTTTAGGGCAATTTAATTATTTATACTCATTTAATCCTATATATTATCACAACAAAAAATGACCCGTCTGCCTAGTCTGGAAGTTTGAAATATTGGGCGGGAGCGCCACCTGGTGGCAGGATGGTTATCAACGCCATTGCTGTTGGGTGAAACTTTCTTCTTCAAGATTTCTGACCTGGAAAGAAGTTCTGAAGTCTCTTGGGGGTGCGGTTGTAGAAAGGAAGAAACAAAAATGGTTTTCTCCAACTCTCAAAGCACCACCTCAAGAGACATGGATAGAGGAAAAAGAGAATTAGAAGGAAAGAGTAAAGAAGACATATTGGGTTGGAGAGGAGGAAAGGAGAATGAGTGGAATCAAATTAACACCCCAGGAGCCTCCCTGGTGGTGCAGGGGTTAAAGTCTCAGCACTATGAAGCTGTTGCCAACCACTACTGCATGAGTTCGATCCCCAGCCAGGGAGCTTCCCACATGGCGCAGCAGACCTCTCCTGTCTCGCCCGCTGCTCCCCTCAGCAGTGTATTTCAGTAGATCTGCCTGTCCTGCTCCCCACTCTGTCTCTGCTGAAACCTCTCACCCCCCATACCTCTGGCCTATACCCCAGCTCTTGGATGCATAAATAAATAAATCTTTTTTAAAAATTAACACCTCATGGAGTCTTCCTCTCCACAGCAGCCCTGGTCTCAGACCTAACGGTTCTGGAGCTTTCAGAATGCCCTCATATGTTTGAATTAAGTGTTGTTCCCAAAATCTTGCCCGGCGTCTTCAGCCTCTGCTATTGACACCTCTCCCCAGATCAGGGACCCCCCCAGTATACAACCTCATACCCTACATCACAAAGAAACTGGCCTTATGCAAGGAGCTAGGACCCCCCCAAAAGCTTTGTCTCTCCTCTCTTTTGTTCTAAGCAAGACCATTCATATTTTATTATATATGTATTTGCATGTATCTGCATATCTAGGGAATCTTAATCTTTCTCAGATTAAGGTCCTTTATTTTTTTTTTTTTTTACCAATGTGGATTTCCCGTGGCGGGGGGGGGGGGTTCTCCTCCCTGGGACTCGGACTCATGACAGACGCCCCTCCCCACAGCGCTGGAGGCGAAGCCAGGTATTGAGTAGGTGCCTGTCTCTACAGCTTCGCAGAGTCCCATGGACAACGACCTCGGGAGACAAATTGTAACCGCTGAGTCCAAAGTCCAGTAAAGGTGGTGCCCCCTGGAGGGCATTTGCTGATGAGAATGAATAGCCCCAGGGGAAGATGCTAAGTTTGCAGTTTGGGGTGGAGATTCTGATTAGAAATAAAAGGGACTGAAGGAGAAGGGGAATTCAGTCACCATGCTGAAGGAACAGAGGAAGCAGTTGCCATGATGTAGGAAAAGAAGTGGCAGAAAATGAGCCAAGATTGAGACTTTGGAAATCAGACACCAGAAGTTTTGAGCCGCCGGGATATAGTTTTGCATTGAGCATTTTTGGAATCTTCAGTGACTTTGGGGCCAGTGACTTTGGAGGCTTTGCAAGTAGCCAAGCGATAGAAACTGCTGCCAGTTTTGTCTTTACTGCAGCCGAAGGAAGAAAGCAGAGGCCCGAAGCGGGCGCCTTCCTAAAATGTGCAAGTGCAGTCTGTGGGGCCATCTGGCCGCTGTAGTTGCTGTTTGCAGTGTTGTTGGCCTGGTGCTGTGCTGGGGGCACCACGACAGTTCCGGGAGCATCTCCAGTTGTGTTCTGTGTTGTCCTCGTGAGTTGGAACCTGGCCTACAGTTTGATTGTTGCCATCTGCAGAAGCAGGAAGATGCCCTTTTGGAAACGTGGCCTATTGTTTGGAAGAGGAGCTCCACGTCAGCAGTGGTGGAGCTTTGTTACTTTTCTGGGACTTAAAGGACTGGACATTGCTTTAAGTAAGATAAACGGCCATATGTTGACTTTAGTAATTCTTTGCTTTTCCCTGTTTGTTAAATAAATCCCCTTGCTATTGTTCTCTAAGCCTGAGTAGTCTTGCAATTGTGCACACGGGTGCAGAACCAAGATAGGGAATGGTAAGCAATTTGGGCACTGCCTTTGGCAATTTTGAAGTCCCATTTGCCCGGTATCAAAATCACGAACAAACAGCCCTCTAGAGCTGTCAGGATCTAGGTAGTTCCTACTAAGAGAAGGAGAAGAAGGAAGGAAGAAGAAAAAGAAGAAGGAGCTCAAACAATCTAACTTTATAATGTGAGAACCTAGAAAAAGAAGAACTAAACCAAAAGTTAGCTGAAGGAAGGAAATAATAAAGATTAGAATAGAAATAGCAAGTAGAAAAGTAGACAAAAATCAACAAAAACCGAAAGTTGCTTTTTCAAAAAGATTAACAAAATTGCCAGGCCTTCAGCCAAATTGTCTAAGGAAAAAAAAAAAAAACAACCAGAGAGACGGCGCAAACAACTCCAATCAGAATGAAAGCGGGGTCATTACTACCCATTCTACAGAAATGAAAGCAGCTGGAGAGTACTCTCGACAATTGTATGCTGACAAATTGGAAAACTTAGCTGTAACGACGGAACAATTCCTGAAAACCGCAAACCTAGCAAGACAGAAGAAGAAGGGAATCTGAAAAGACAGATTCCTAATAAGGAGATTGAATCAACAATAATAAAACAAGTCAAAATAAAATAAATATGCCTAACGTGAAATTGACCATTTGACCCATTTCTACGTGTACAGCTCCATGGCCTCAAGGCCACTGTCATGCCACCATCACCACCTCCAGCTTCAGAACTGTTTATCACCCCAAACCGAAACTCTGACCCCATCAAATACTAACACCAGCCTCTCCCTCCTCCCAGCCCTAGGTCACCTCCATTTTTCTGTCTACGGATTTGCCTGTGTTCGGTACCACAAAAGTGGACTCATACAAGATCGGTCCTTTCGTATCTGGCTCACTCCACTTAGCCTAAAACTTTCAAGGCCCGCCCATCTCGTAGGGGTGTTGGGCCCCTTCCCTTTGAAGGCTGAATTCCACGGGTGTCTATAGGCCACGATTTGTTTACCAATTCACCTCAATGGTGGTTTGGGCTGTTTCCACCTTTTTGGCCCTTGTGAACAGTTTGCTATGAATAGTAGTGTACAAATAACACAAAGTCAATAAAAAAATAAACATAAATGAACCTTTTATTTCGGGATAGACTCGCGGCAATGTGGCAAAGATACCTGCTGTGTGCCTGTTCACCCCACACCCAGCTTCCCCTCGTGTTGGCATCATGTATGATTATGGTCATTTGTCTTTGCCATGCTTAAAAGACCGACCCTGACATGATTATTAACTAACTGCTGTACTTTGTCCTGTTCTCACTGGCTCCCCTTAAAGGCCAGAATATGGCATATGTTTATCACATCTCACACACAGTTAGCTTATCCCCTTGGGCCCCAGCGAGTTGGGACATCACTCAGACCTGGCTGTTGTGAAGGACGTCGGCAGCCATGAGGAGAGCCTGTGGGATTCTGTAGTGTGCCCCGCAGTTTGGGTTTTCTGATGTTCTTCTCGTGGTTAGATTGGGGTTATGAGCTCGGAAGAGGAAGACCCACAGAGGTGGTCACTCTTAACACATTATATCGGGGGTCCCTGCTAGCAACAAAATGAGTTTTCTATTTGTCCTTCCGTATCTGTATCAAACTAGATGTGGGTTCTGGTCCACATCTCCAGGTCCAACCCAGTGCCACATGGGGCCTTCTAGCCTCTCTTATCGAAGCCCTATTTTTTAGTGTCTTCACTTTATAAAGACTTTCTCTTCCACCCCGGCCTTTACCCACTGAAAGGAGGGCCAACGTGGAAAGTTTTACAAGCTGCAGAAAACACTGTCATGTGCTGCTGGCACAACGGAACAATCACACAGGATGGTCTTGCTTCACCAACCAACTCACTCGACCGTGGCCATTAGTCCACACTGCCACAGGTTGGACCCCTCAACCTGTCCCTGAGGCTCTCCCTGTGTCTCAGCCAATGTTCACTCTCTCCGCAGGTTCCTTTCCATGAGCCTCTGGGTTTTGGTGAAAACCAGGCAGCTGTCGCGGGCCTCCCTGCCCATGCTCCACACTGCTCGCACGCTCTCGGCAGTGAGGAAAATTCCAGACACTGCTTTTTCCCATGGCTCCTGTGCAGCTGTTCCCTAAAACTTATCTGGGGGCTCTAAGTTTTCTCTGTTCCTGAACTTACCCCAGGTCAACCCTTTGTGTGAGGCCCAACTAGGATCTCTCTCTGCTTCTCTCAGATTATCTCGTCCTCTCCATGAGGGGTGAATTTGATCTTGTCCAAGTGTAACCGGGCTGAGTCCAAAGTCAGGTAAAGTCAGTGCCCCCTAGAGGAGTTTAACATGAATAGCCCCAGGTAAACTGCTGCAAAGTTTACCTTTGGCGTGGGGTTTCTGATGAGATATATAAAAGGGGCTGAAGGAGAAGGGGAACACAGACGCCATAATGTAGATATGAAAGAAGCAGTCACCATGAGGTAGGAGAGAGAAGCAGGAGCCGCCACGATGTAGGAATGAAAGATAGTTTTTAAATCTTTAGTGACTTTGGAGGCTTTGCAAGTAGCTGAGTGACGGAAACTGCTCCCGGTTTTGTTTTTACTGCAGCTGAAAAAAGAAGGCAGAGGCCTGAAGCGGGCGCCTTCCAAAATGCGTGAGTGCAGTCTGTGGGGCCGTCTGGCCACTGTAGTTGCTGTTTGCAGTTTTGTTGGCCTGGTGCTGTGCTGGGGCATCACGGCAGTTTTGGGAGCATTTTCAATTGTGTCCTGTGTCGTCCTCGTGAGTTGGAACCTGGCCTACAGTCTGATCGGTGCGCTTTGGCAGAAGAAGGAAGACACCATTTTGGAATTGTGGCCCACATCTGCAGTGGCAGGAAGACTCCATCAGCAGAAGAAGGAAGACGCCATTTTGGAATCGTGGCCCATTTGGAAGAAGAGCTTCACATTGGCAGTGGCGCAAAAGAAAAGTCTTTTTCTGGGACTTAAAAGACTGGACATTGTTTTAAGTAAGGTAAACGGCCATATGTTAACTTTAGCAATGCTTTTTTTTATGTTAATTTTAGTAATTCTTTGTTTTCCCTTGTTCGTTAAATAAATCCCAATGTTGTTGTTCCCTAAACCTGAATAGTCTTGCAAATGTGCACGTGGGTGCAGAACCAATATAGTAACCAGTAAGCAATTGGGGCACTGTCTCTGGCCAAATTTGAAAGCCCCATGTGCCCTGTATCACAAGGAAAGGAGACTCCATTTTATGTGTTGTTTCTTACATTCCAAACACTTAGGACTGGACCACAGCTTTTGAGACTGCTCTCTTCCTGCAGGTCTGGGGAGTTAACCCTTCCCTGAAGCAGTGCCCTGGGGCCCACTTCCTGATGGAAGACCTTTGTCTCAAGGTTGGGGGCGGGGATCCCAGTATATGCCCTACAGTGCTTTTCTACTTCACTAATCCCTTTTGGCCTGGGGACATCTTTCAACCCCTGCATTTGCATTGCTGGGCCTGGAGCATCAGGGATTAGAGTTGGCCCGTACACACTCCATTGCTGAAGAGATAAGCTTGATTACAAGTTTTTCACAAGAAGGATGGAGAGGACCAGCATAGGTTGGTGGGTGCCCCCCTGGCCACAGAAAGTGTTTGGCTTGTTGCTTAAGGCGTCCAGAAGGGAGAAGTGGAAAGGACCCAGAGCAGAAGTGGAGCGTGAGAGTCCTCCCCCATCCCCCACGCTCTTGACGTTTGGCTTCAGTTCCCCCATCCATGAGTAAAGGGCCCTGCCAGCTCTAAAGCTTTTCTTGAGGGGTCCTGTCCCATTATTTGGGTGACATCTACTTCAGGAAACACAGGAGTAGGTTGCAACTGATGGAAAGACCCAGTTTTCAGCTTATTTCTCTGGGGCTGACTGGTAGGGGACGGGCAGAAGAGCGTGGGCCCTTGCCTCGTCCCCGCCCTGTGCCTTTAGATACGCCATGGACGTGAGTCCCACTCCTCGGGATGGAACGAGCTTCAGCTTGGTCTAGCTGGGCCGCCACGTCCAGTTGCACAGTTGCCCCCTGCTCACGGGTGTTTGTCCCAGCAGATGCCCACCGGGCACCTGCTCCAGAGGAAGGGGTGCAGCCCAGCGTGCTGTGGGCGCCCGCCCAGGGAGCTGCGAAGTAGTAATAACACACTCACCGTGGCTGTTGTGTCCATGGAGGCGGGTTCTGTTCTTGGGGTTCCACCAGCAGGAACTCAACCCCCAGAGCCACCAGATGAGGCCAGTGATTCTTATCCCCATTTGAGATAGGAGGAGACTGAGGCTCAGAAAGGGTCCCCTGCCCGAGTGGGTGGTTTGTGTCTCTGGGATCGCATGGGGCCTGGTGGGAGCGCGTAAGGAAGGGCTGTCTCCATTCGAAAAGACCGGAGTCGCCTGGGTGGCGGGGGCAGAACAGGGAAGGGCGGGTCTGGGAGCCTTTCAGCCTGGCTGGAGCTTCGGGTCTGCAGCGGCTGTCCTACTTGGCGTTGACTCCATTTTCATTTTCACCTTCTGTGGTTACAAGTTGTGTGGAAAAACCTGGGATGGCTCGTTTGACTTGAATAAGTAGCTTGTGTTTGTGTTGGGTCGACCCGGGCACTGGACTACAGAAACCACCCATGTGTGGGCCATGCTTCACGAGGGCCTGGCATACTGGTCTGGAAGTGGCCGCCACCTTGCGGCCTGGAAGTCTGGACATGTGGGTTTGGCTTCTAGAAAAGCTGACCAATTCTCTAGCCCGAGGGGGTCTTGCTCTGTCCAGTTCCGGCAGCCATTCTTCCTTCTTTGCTTTCTGCACAAACGTTAAGACCAAGGTGGGCAGCAGCCAGAGGGGCTCCTTGAGCGCGCTATCAGTAAGGATTTGGGTGAGCCCCGGAGCCACGTCCGTCGTTGGGTGTCCCGGGAATCCCCGTCCATGCACCGGGCCTTCCAGTACCAGAGGGAGCAGTCGTTAGGGGTCAATTTAGGAGTGGGCACCCAGTCTGTAGGCCTTCCTACGTAACAAGGTTTTCCAAAGTCCTTACGTTGTCACAGAGACTTTAGGCAAGGGAGAGAGACCAAAGGTCTGGAGGAAAATCGTCTTAATAAAATATGTGCCTTGGGGCCTCCCTGGTGGCGCAGCGGTTGAGCGCTGGGCTGTGGAGCTGTTGGCAGCAGCGACGCGAGTTCGACGCCCGGCCCGGGAGAATCCCACATGGTGCGGCAGACCTCTCCTGCCTCACCCGCTGCTCCCCTCAGCAGTGTATTTCTGAGCTGCCTGTTCTGCTCCCCGCTCTGTCTCTGGTGAGCCCTCTCGCCGCCCCGCGCCTCTGGCCTGTACCCCAGCTTGTATGCATAAATAAATAAATCTTCAAAAACAATATGTGCCTGTGTGTTTGCATGTGCGTGAAGATGTCGCTCCTGCCTGAGGTGCAGGGACACTCAGGGAAAGATGTCCTCTGCGGGCTCGCAGCCCTGGAATCTTGCGGAACGACGCCAGAGCCATGTTCCTGTGCCTTAGCCACATCTCTGAGTTCTGTTCCACAAGGTAAGTCTGGGCACTTCTAAACTGAATGTCAATTTGTGTTAAGTTTTTAAAAAAGATTTATTTATTCATGCACACAAGAACTGGGGTGTAGGCCAGAGGTGTGGGGTGGTGAGAGGACTCCCCAGAGACAGAGTGGGGAGCAGAGTAGGCAGTTCAACTGAAGTACACTGCTGAGGGGAGCAGCGGGGAGACAGGAGAGGTCTGCTGTGCCCTGTGGGAAGCTCCCTGGCCTGGGATTGAACTCGTGCTGCAGTGGCTGCGACAAGTTCATAGGTGGAGACTTAACCCCTTGCGCCACCAGGGAGGCCCCGGTAAGGTGTTTTTTGTTTGTTTGTTTTTTTAAAGCATGCTGAAGTAAATTTTCTAAGTCAAAGGAATATTTTCCCCATTTCTCTTCCTCCATGTCCCCCAACCCTGCTCTCCAGAAACAACTGGGGTGAACCCCTTCGCCACTCCTGCATACACACAAATACACACAGACTCCCAATAGCAGAGCATGGCTGGCTGGCTTGGGTCACATTACTTGACAAGTGAGTTTTCTCTCCCCAGATTTCAGTTTTGAAATTTTCAAGCACAGTCAGTAGATGATTTGGCAATCGTGAAGAAATCACAAGCTCTCTTCTGCCCACACGAACTTCTGTGAACCACAAGCGAGGTTCCGCTGATGCAAAACAGACCTGTTTCGGGAAGTCCGCCCATTTCTTTGCTCTGAGCACGGAGCACCGGCTGCGCAGAGGTGCCACAGAGGCTGCAGGGGATGGAGTGAGAAACCTCAGGACTCCGACACAGAGCGGTAAGTCCCAGCTATTCCTTTAGCAATGCTCGCCAATGAAGCAGGCAGTTCTACCACAAATGCGGCTGGGCAGGACCCGCCTGAACAAAGAAAGCGCCTCCTAAGCACAGGCAAAGTGGCCTGGTGTGCGGTCAGTCTTCAAAACCAGATGCAGTGGTTTCCCTGTTCATCTGAACAGGAAAAGAAGCAAATTCCAAGTTAGAAAGCCAAAGGGTTGGCGGCAGAAAGTGGGGAAGGCAAAGGGGGGTTTTCCTGTCACTCCTACAGAAAAGGACAAACTCTCCTCACACACACACACACACACACACACACACACACACACGAGTCACGTGCCGCAGGCAGCTAGGCAAATCCAGGTGAAGGACTAGGAGAAACTTTACTCCAGCACTAATTGCTACTTTTCCTGTTCAGAGTTTCTAAGCAAACACGTTACCATTTTACTGTTACTCCTGTAGTGCTTAGCCATAGCAGATGGTCAGTTTTATTTAAAGTCAAGAACCTTCCCATTGAGAAACAAATGTTATAATCTTTAATGATATATTTCTGGAAAATTCAATGTGATCTAAGAGCAGTTGAAAGATCTGGTTTCCAGAGACTCTCATCCAAAATGTACCCGACATTCTTTCCAGGCTCTCTTACTTTCTGGAGTCATGTTTTGCAACCATGTAACGTGTGTTTAAGTGTTGGCTGCTAACTTTTGACATCCATTTCATGCTCATGATAGATCCTGAGGTCTGCTCTAAAGTTTTCTGATGCTTTACAAGATGACCAGCAGGGGCCTCAGGAGCTGGGCACCCGTGCCAGTGTCATAGATGGAACTGCCACTGAAGTTGCCCAGCGCCTACTTGGCGTGAGGCTGCTGTGAGGGCAGGTGGCCTGTGTTGTCAGAGGGCAGAAAGAAAATGATGAGAAAATCAAGCTGAACTTGGGAAAAGTCGCCCTCCTCCCGCTGGTCCTCAGGGGGAGGCCAACCCCCCCTTCACGCCCCTCGGAGCAGCAGCTCTTGGCCTTGGCTACGCACTAGAATCCTAGAGGTCCTGGTGCGCAGGCTGAACCCCAGACCAAAGAGATCAGAATCCGGAGCTCCCCACTGCCCGGGCACTGGGTGTCTGCATCTTTTCAGCCCCCAGGTATCCCCAGGGTGCAGCCAAAGCACAGAGCCACTCCCTTAAGGCAGCCCCTGAGCAGTTGTTCTGGACCTTTCCTTACAGAGCAGTCCTTTTGCGGGGAGACCCTTATGAAGCCTGTTCATTGCCCCCTGGTTTGGCTGCAGAAAGCAAAGTAAAAGCTTCTCTGCAAAGCTGAGGCTGCAGGTCGGGAAGGCAGAAGGCGAGGGCCCTCTCCTGCAACCCCTGCTGCTCACCGCTGCAGTAATGAGCCCCACACCTCCCAGGGTGGGAGAGGAAGAAGGCAGCCTCGGGAAGCCCAGACCAGGGACTACCAGGACGGTCTCACAGGGGAGGACGCGTCACCCGCGTCACCCACGCCGATTCTAGCAGCTCGGCCTGCAAGCGCCTTAGCCTCGCGCCTCCAGGCTGTTTTGAGGGGAACAGCATCCGATGGAATGCCTTTTGGGTTCAAGTGGGTTGTCAAACAGAGGTGAGGGATCTGTTGTTGATTTCAGCTCTTAGTCCCCAGTTTACGGCTCTTCAGGGCTATGGACTCGGTAACGGCATCACCCGCCTCACTGGCTCGCCACTAGCCCGCCCCGGCTGCGACGCCTTTCAGGGGGTTGCCAACCGCTGCGAGCTCCTCCCCTCCCATCTGAACGGCCTTGGGTAAATGAGCCTCTCTGAGCCTCACCCCGGTGCCTGCAAAATGGGGGCTGATGGCAGCGCCCACCGCCTTGCGAGGTTCACGAGGATTAAGCAAGAGAACGCAGGACCCGCACTGGCCCCGTGAAGCTTAATGCGGAACCCCGAAAGCGCCCAACCACCCTGCCGGGCTGGGGGAGCATCGCGGCTCCTATCTCTGTATCCGCGAGACCAGGCGCCCTCTCTGCGCCGCGCCCCGCCCCGCGGAGGCTTGTCCTTTGCTTCCCTCAGCTGGTGGCGAACGCGCCCAGCTTGGAGCAGCCCACGAGGCTTCACTAGCTGTCATCCTCGAGGGTGACACAGCCTATCCGCACAACCATTTCTTTGCTCACTTTCGAAATAGACCCCTGGTCCACACAGCCAACTGCAAATGAGTCGGAGTCCATGCAAACTAGAGCTATCTCCAGTGTGGGAGACGTTCAGTTCCGGTTGAATCTCGCATCGGCCCAAATAGCTAAGCAACATTATGGGGGGGATGTGTGAATCACAGTTTATAATCAACAGGTTCTCTGGACACTTCGGTGGGGGGGCATCAGGACCCAGCCTGAGAAAGGGGTGAGGCTGGGGAGAAGGTCTAAGGTGAAGCGCACCTGGACAAAGGGCGCCTTGGAAGAGGGAGAAGAGAGGCGCAGCAAAATGGCTGCTCCCAGCCCAGAAAGGGGCGTGGGAAGATGCCAGCTGCGTGCCAGGACGCGGCCAGCCCCTTGCACCCTAAACCACGTGAGAAAACCTGCAGGACTGATGTTAGTGTCACCTGGAGGGTCACTCGTGGCACCCGCAGTCCAGTCCCAACCCGACCTGCCACTCTCACTCTAGGGGCTGGGTTTTAGGGGTGGCTCCTTGGCTCATTCCGATTCCTGGGGTGTCTTGAGTCGAGGCAGACTTTTCTGCGCTGTTCTGCAAATTGCCTTGGTCTTGTGTTTGTTTTTTTTTTTTTATGAGTCACACATTTTCTTTAAATAAATGGGTCCTGATTTTTTTCTGGGTGTTCCAAGCAACCGCCCCTGAAAACTCCTAGCCCAGCAGATCAAGTCACGCACATCAGGGTGTTGCCAACACTGGCTCCTGGGGTGTGTCCACGAAAGGCTTCTTGCAGGGTTCCCCTGGACAGCTCTTCCCTGCCCGCTCTCCTCTCGTCCCCGCGGACAGCGGTCACGGGGCGCCTGAGCTCAGGCTCTAAACCACAGAGATGTGCCTTGCTCAATTCTGGAGGCCGGACATCTGAAACCAGGGTCCAGAGGGTTGGTTCCTTTGGGGGCTCAGAGGGAAAGTCTCCCCCGCGCCTCTCTCCTCACTTCCGGGGCTGACGGGCTCCGGCACCCGGGCTTGTAACTGCGCCTCTGCAGTGTACGTCACCTCCGCATGTTCCTCCTGCGGACCCGCGCTCAGTCCTCACGCTCCTCAAGACTCAGTCACTGGATCCAGCAGGACCTGGCTTTACCTTGGTTCTACCGGCAGAGACCCGGTGTTCCAGCGCAGCCCCATTCACATGCACAGAGGTGGACACTTGAACACCTTTTGGGGGGCACAGGTCAACCTCCCCACTCTTTTTCTGTCCTATATTCTGCACTTCTGCTCCATCCCAGCCCTTCACTTCAACAGTTTCCAAATACTTAGCTTACTTCCAGTAAGCATCTCCTGGTTATCTTAACTAGTCTCTAGGGGCCTGATCTGAGCCCCATTATTCTATCATTGAGAAGGAGGGGCCACTTCTCTTTGGGCACAGAAGGCCCAGGGCCCAGGGAACATGATACTTTAAGCCAAAATTTCTTTTAAAATCGGGAAAATAATGGCTATCTGTTATTACACCAAGATAGTCATAAATAGAATTGTAGTCTTTTTATTTTTTTAAGGCGGAAGCAGCCCAGAAAGGTCGAAGTGTCTCAGGCCCACCCAAGAAGTAACACTCACATTCTATTTTTTAATGTAGCAGATGTGCAAGGAAAATGCAGGAAGTGCTTATGTGGCCCCGATGAATGGGGACTGCAATATCAACCCACACTCCTGCGGGCCAGAACTATGTCAAAGCTCAACTCTCAAATTTTAGCAAGACAACACGGTACAGAGGCTCGATTACGAAATACTTCCTACAGGCCTGCGTCATGCACACCTTTTTCTTGAAATCTTTTTTTTTTAAAGATTTATTTTTTATTTTTACATACAAGCTGGGGTACAAGCCAGAGCTGTGGGGCGGCGAGAGGGTTCACCAGAGACAGAGCGGGTAGCAGAACAGGCAGATCAGAAATACACTGCTGAGGGGAGCAGCGGGCAAGGCAGGAGAGGTCTGCCGCGCCATGAGGGATTCTCCCTGGCCGGGCGTCGAACTTGCGTCGCCGCTGCCGACAGCTCCATAGCGCAGCACTTAACCGCTGCACCACCGGGGAGGCCCCCAAATGCACACCTTTTTCTGTAGTGACACGAGAATGCTCCTATGTGGATACAGAAGGACCATTGGAGTCGTAGGTCAGGTCTGATCAGGTTTTGCTGCCAAATAAATTGCCAACTGACAAACGAAGTCTGAAAGGGGCCAGACATTCTAGAACTGCAGAGAGGCGATGGGGGACCTGGCTTTACGTGAACAACGCCACCCAAGCTCTGGCCGGATGCAGAGGCTCCAATTCCACCGTTGCAGGGTCTCCAGCGTCGGTTTTCAGCATTTGTTTCCGTCTCTCTTCAAGCTGGGTGAATCCCCGTGACTGGTGCTGGGTGCTGGTTCACACCCCAGAGCGGGGTGCCAAAGGGGCCATGGGAAACGCCAGCGGCAAAGACAGGCTTCCCAGCAGATGAGTCTCAGCCAGGAAGGGAGCCAGCTTTTGTGGGGTGTCGGCTGGGCCAATGTAACCTGGAGAGTTTCCATGTGCCTCACCCAGACTAGGGTAAGGAGAGCGCCACACTCAACTTGTGTGCAACATTTAAGGAGGGGGGGGTGCCCCAAAGCTCAGGAATCAAGATAAGTAATATGCTAATGCTCTGATCTTTTAAAATCAAATTGGCTGGTTGCCTGCTGTAGTAAGTCAAGTTCAATTGGCTCTAGAACTGGGTGAGGTAGGCGAAGCCATGCCTGACAAGTGCGGGGTCAGATTCGGCCTTTATTTTAAGTGATGACATGTTGTTCACCAGAGATTTTCATTTTTTAAACAGTGACCATCTTGAAGACACTTCGCACTTGGGTGCCGAAGCCAAGGCTCCCGAGCGAGCGCAAGGCTGCCGGAGTCCGCCTTTGAGCCGGTAAGTCCAAGGGGGCAGGAGCGGCCGCCTGCTCACACAGACTGCATCCAGCCTCCAGCGCCGTCTCCATGCCCCGCCAAGGCCACTGTCACGTGCAGTTAGGAGTCTCTGCAGGCCGCTGGGATGTGAGGTGACTTGGCCCTGGCGGTCTTGGGCTGCAAGTCTGCCCCCTTCTGCTCTGCCACCAGCTGCTTTTCCAGCTGCTCTCTGTGCCCTCAGCTTTGCCGCAGCCCCTTGGCCCAGCTCCCCCTCGGCGCTGTGGCACTCCAGATGGCTAGTCCTTCATCATCACTGTAGAGAGGCGGCGCGGTCAAGCTCTCTCCCCAGAGGCCCTCTCTCTCAGTGTCTGGCGCTCTGCTGTGTTGGCACGGTTTGCATTTTCTATTCATCTGTGCAGTTGCCCCTTTTGCCTCCTTTATTTGAAGAGTTGCCATTTCTCCTCTGCTATGGCGCCTGCTTTTTATTTGTTGGTTCCACATTAACAAGCGGTACCTTTCCCACTTTGCTTTTGCTTCCCTCTGACCTCCTTTTGGAGCCACAACTTGGGCATTCAGAGGAGTGGGTGTGGCCAGAGGAAGCACTTGGCCTGGAGTCAGCCCCCTGTGCCTTGGGCTCTGTACTCTCTCTTCTCAGATCCAGTTGCGTGAGGTGAGTGGGGTTCCCCTTGCGCTGCCACATGGGAGGGTCTGAGGTGGATCCAAAAGCCAGAACAATCAGAGTTCGGTCCTCAACTTCTATGCTAGCTGCCCACTCACCACTTCCCATTCTTCCCACCACCTGCTTCTCTTCAAATTAGGATTCTGTGGAACTTGTCAACCTGTGTTCTTATCTCAGGACTCTTCCAAGAACGGAGAGGTAGGGACCTCGAGTGCCTCACTGACAACCCCCCTCTGGAATATCCTGATTATGCCCATGCCCCAATCTTTAAGATGCTTCAGATGCTCTGGGAGGCTATTTTCTTTCTGGAAAAAAAAAGCCAATTTCAAAAGGCCTCTCCTCTGGTCTCTAGCGCCCCCTAGCGGCTTTTCTCAATTGCGCAGCGTCGTGGGAGAGAGTTGGTTGCGTTTCAAATCCCACCCCCACCGAGGCTTCAACTTGAAGCCAGTGAGGCCACACAGGACGGCCCAGTCCTCCGATCCCGCCCAAGTCATCAGCTAAAAATGCGTGACGTAGTACCAAGAGTGCTATGTTACCGCAGCCGGCCCAGCAGCCTACCTACTGCAGTGGGGGCATCTCTATTAATACTTCTGCAAGACCTCTCCTGATTTCTCAGCAACACAATCTCAGGCAGTTTTGTTGTCGATTTCTTGCCACCCCCCCACCCCAAAGCTGAACACAACGAAAAATTAGACTCGTTTGGAACCTAATTTAATGCACTGATTTAATTATTAACCCTTTGCACTCGGATGTCCCCTCTCAGGGGACATCGGAATTTTAGCATATCACTCGGATGTCCCCTCTCAGGACATTGCAGTTTATTAGTGATTACGGGGAACTGAGTTATTTCAACGCAACTTTCTGAGACATGCATGTTTCCCTGAAGTTTTATCTTGAAATGGCACAAGAAATGAAATCAAAATTTCCGTGTATCGAGAACGCGTCCGTCCACACCTTCTGCGGACAACAGATTAAACAGTGAGCTGCATATTCCCGCTGTGGGGCAAAGAAAACGGGACTGCACTGTGTGTTCTAACAGGAAAACACATGGTGGCAGGCGTCAAACCACTTATTACTGTCAAACATGCACTAATCAGCCTGCAATGCATATTGGGGAGTGTTACAAAACTTATCATACTGTACAAAATTATAAACAATAAAATATTGGGGTTTTTTTGCAAATATACATTCCTCGATGTCACCCAATTCATATAAGTCCAATATCATTAAAATACGTTACTTGGTTCCAAAATTATACTAAATAATACGAGGGTCTGTAAATGCACATTTCCGCCGCAAAGTAGCGTCGAGTAGCTGCTAGCCAATGTCCAGAATGGTTCGGAGTGCAAAGGGTTAAGAGAACTCACACTTCAGAACAGCACAAAGGGTGGGGCAGCACCGTTAATGCCTCACGAAGGTGTTGAGAGGTGGCTGGTCTGACGTCACGCCTCTGTTTTTGATTTTCCCTAGGAAATCATGACCCTTCAGTCTTTGCTGCTGACCTGCCTTTTCCTGCTAGTCTCCGTTTCCTGTGAGTTCTTCACCGGAACAAATTATTTTAGAAGTTATCCTTGTGATGAGAAAAACCAGAACAACTCTGTTCTCGCAGACTGCAGCAACCGTCGACTGCGAGCGGTTCCCCGAACCCTGAGCAAGCACGTGACCGAGCTGGACCTGTCGGATAATTTCATCACACTCATAACAAACGAGTCATTCCAAGGGCTGCACAATCTCACTAAAATCAACCTAAACCACAACGCCAACCTGCAGCACCATAATGAAAACCCCGAGATGAACAAGAATGGCATGAACATCACGGACGGGGCATTTCTCAACCTCCAAAACCTGGAGCAGTTACTGCTGGAAGACAACCAGTTAGACAAAATCCCGGCGGGTTTGCCAGGGTCTCTGAGGGAACTTAGTCTAATTCAAAACAACATCCCTTTGATCACTAAAAAGAACACGTCTGGACTTATGAATCTGAAAAGTCTCTACTTGGGCTGGAACTGCTATTTTGGCAACGGTTGTAATAAAACCTTCGTCATTGAGAACGGCACGTTTGAAAGGCTGACGCAGCTGAAGGTGCTGTCGCTCTCTTTCAACAACCTGAGCCGTGTGCCGATCGGACTGCCACACTCCCTAAGCGAACTTTATCTCAGCAATACCCAGATCAAAATCATCGGCCCAGAAGACTTCAAGGGGCTGGGAAATTTACAAGTGCTAGATTTAAGCGGGAACTGCCCGAGGTGTTTCAACGCCCCGTTTCCATGTACACCCTGTGAAGGCCACAAATCCATTCAGATCCACTCTCTGGCTTTCCAGAGCCTGCGGGAGCTGCACTACCTGAACCTCTCCAGCACGTCCCTGAAGGAGATCCCAGCAAGCTGGTTTGACAATATGCCTCATCTGAAGGTGCTGCATCTCGAATTCAACTATTTAGTGCAAGAAATAGCCACTGGGGAATTTTTAACCAAACTGCCCTCCCTAGAAATACTTGACTTGTCTTTCAACTATATGAAGATGGCCTACGTGCGCTATATTAAAATTTCCCCAAATTTCTCTAATCTCACGTCTCTCCGGATCCTGCACTTAAGAGGTTACGTGTTCCAGGAACTCAGAAAAGAAGACTTCCGGCCCCTGATGAATCTCTCCAACTTAAAGACGATCAACTTGGGCATTAACTTTATTAAGCAAATTGATTTTAGCATTTTCCAGCATTTCCCCAACCTGACCATCATTTACTTGTCAGAAAACAGAATCTCCCCGCTGGTCAACGACACCAGGCTAGAGCCTGGCAGCGGCTCCTCCTCACAGAATCACGTCCTGAGGCGGCGCTCAGCGGATATTCGGTTTGACCCACATTCCAATTTTTACCACTCCACCACCCCTTTGATAAAGCCGCAGTGCACCGCCTACGGCAGAGCCTTGGATTTAAGCCTGAACAGCATTTTCTTCATCGGGGGAAAGCAGTTCGAAGCCTTCCGTGACATCGCCTGCTTGAATCTCTCCTCCAATGGCAACGGCCAGATGCTCAGTGGAAAGGAATTTGCAGCTGTGCCTCATATCAAATATTTGGATCTGACCAACAACAGACTGGACCTCGCTGACGACAGGGCTCTGAGCGAACTGACCGAGCTAGAAGTGCTAGATCTCAGCTACAACGCACACTATTTCCGAATAGCTGGGGTCACGCACCGGCTAGGATTTATTCAAAATCTAACACAGCTAAAGGTTTTAAACTTGAGCCGCAACAGCATTTACACTTTGACAGAGTACCAGCTGAGGAGCGCGTCCCTGCAAGAGTTGGTTTTCAGCGGAAACCGCCTGGACCTCTTGTGGAATGCGGACGACAACAGGTACTGGCAGCTTTTTCAATGTCTGAGCAACCTGAGCCGCCTTGATTTATCCTCCAACAACCTGCAGCGGATCCCAGACGAAGCCTTCCTCAACTTGCCCTGCAGCCTCACCGAGCTCTATCTACGCGACAACATGCTCAACTTATTTAACTGGATGCTCCTCGAGCACTTTCCTCAGCTGCACTTGCTCGACCTAAGTGGGAACCGGCTTTCCTCCTTAAGCAGCAGCCTATCGAAATTCACGTCTTCTCTTCAGACCCTGCTGCTGAGTCACAACAGGATTTCCCAGCTGCCCCCTGGCTTTCTCTCCGAAGCCAGCAGTCTGGCACACCTCGACTTGAGTTTCAACCTGCTAAAGATGGTCAACAAATCCATGGGGCAAAGCAAGGCCGCCACCAACTTAGCCATTTTGGAACTAGGTGGGAACCCTTTTGACTGTACTTGTGACATCGAAGACTTTCGAATATGGATAGATGAGAATCCGAACGTCACCATCCCGAGGCTGACAGACCTCACCTGCGCCAGTCCCGGAGACCAAAGAGGGAGCATCATGAGTCTAGAACTGATGACCTGCGTCTCGGACACCACGGCGGCCACCCTCTGTCTCTTCACGTCCTTCATCACCACTGTGGTTATGCTGGTGGCCCTGGCTCACCACTGGTTCTGCTGGGACGCTTGGTTTATCTACCACGTGTGTTTAGCTAAGGTCAAAGGCTACCGGTCTCTTTCCACATCCCAGACTTTCTACGATGCCTACATTTCTTACGACACCAAAGACGCCTCTGTCACGGACTGGGTGATAAATGAGCTGCGCTTCCACCTAGAAGAGAGTGAGGAAAAGAACGTGCTCCTGTGCTTAGAGGAGAGAGACTGGGACCCAGGACTCGCCATCATCGACAACCTCATACAGAGCATAAACCAAAGCAAGAAGACGATATTTGTCTTAACCAAAAACTATGCCCAGAACTGGAACTTCAAGACAGCGTTCTACTTGGCTCTGCAGCGGCTCATGGATGAGAACATGGATGTGATCATTTTCATTCTGCTGGAGCCCGTGCTGCAGCACTCTCAGTACCTGAGGCTGCGGCAGCGCATCTGCAAGAGCTCCATCCTCCAGTGGCCCGACAACCCCAAGGCGGAAGGCTTATTTTGGCAAACTCTGAAAAACGTGGTCTTAACGGAGAATGATTCACGATACAACAATTTATACGTCAATTCCATTGAGCAGTACTGACTGATGTTAAGTCAGGGTTCACCGACCCAAACACAGAAAAAGCTACCGCCCTGCTGTCTCAGCTACCGACTGCTGTGTAACAAGTGACCCCAACTTAGTGGCTTCAACTGACATGCGCTCGTTTCCAGGCTGGGCTGGACCGGGCCGTCTGCTCAGGGGCTCGGAGGATACCATCGAGGTATCATCTGGGCCTGTGGGCATCTCTGGGGGCGAGTGTCCACCTCAATGCTCAACTCACGGTTGTCCTCAGGATTCAGTCCCTCCTGGGCTATTGGCCAAAGATGGCTCACAGTTCCCTGCCACGTGGATCACTCCCACAGGGCTGACTGCTTCCTCAGAGCAGCAAGAGGGGCTGCTAGCCAGGCAGAAGGCACCATTTTTTGTAATCCCACCAGGGGGCCATGTGCTACCACCTTACCCGTAATCTACTGGTAGAAGTCAGTCACATCCTACCAATTCCTCAGGCGTGCTCGCCTCAGCCAGGGAAACTTGTCTCTGATCCCGACGGCTGGGCACGACGCCCTCCGTTGGCTTGCTGCCCAGCTTCTGGATCGGGAATACCACAAGACGGGGAAAGCTATGGGCCACGTTAGCCGTTGGCCTACTATACCTTCTCAACAGCTAAGAACTTTTGCAGCTGCGATTGTTTGAATGTTCTGTTGCTGTTTAGATTTATCATCTCTCCGTGGCCCCATGGGTTATGCTGTGCTGTAGTTGCATTGCTCTCTCCTCCACACTTCTACCAATATTGGCTACAATATTTGACTTCTAAGGATGCCATGTAAAGGGTAATTTTTAAAGCATGTTTTAAACTTCTTAACCATTTTTTAAAGTGTGCAGTTAAATTAGGAGCATTTGGAGAAGCTGTCAATTGCCATTGCTGTTAGTCTTGAATGATGGAAAATGCTTCATTTTACATGATGAGCAGATGAGAAATATACAGTAGGGAGGTAGATCTATAATATAAAGGAAGTTGCCATTGCACTGAGTATTCTGAAACTACTTTCAAAAGTTAGAGTTTGGTAGAAATCCAAGGGGAAATAGCTTTCATGAACTTTGTACATTAAGATAATTACAATAAAGAAATTTATTTTAGAGTCTTCTAGCTTCTGGGGTTTTCTGGCCATCTTTGGTTTCCCTTGGCTTGTGGGTGCATCACTCCCATCTCTGCCTCCATTGTCACAGTTATCTTCCCTCTTTGTTTCTCTCTTTATATAAGGGCACCAGTCATACCGGATTCAGGGTCCATGTACTTTAATATGGCCTCATTTTAACTAATTACAAGTGCCACAATCCCATTTTCAAATGAGGTCCCATTTGAGGTTTTGGGAGGTTAGGACTTCACCACATAATTTGGGAAGGGCACAGTTCAAACCCCAAAATTTGGGAAGGGCACAGTTCAAACCCCAAGTCGTTTCTTATCTAGAAACGACTCAAAACTCTGTGAAAGTTGCAGACGCCCTTATGAATGAGAAAGTCATTTATAATGATTGGAAGACTAAAGACAAGTTCCCTCTCACCTGTGAATAAAGCTATTACGATGATGTGATTGTGTTTCCCCGTCATTGTCCTTGAACTTAAAGCCATACATAATTGCGTCCATAATTTCCAATATTCCGTTATTTCACACGGTTGTGTTCTCTTCCTTTCTGCCTTTGTGTACTGTCAGGGAAGAGGGGGCTTCGGGGACCCCCATGCCATCCTCTGCGATCACACTGGGGTCTTGGAGAAACAAGGTTGAGGGATGGTTGTGCTTGGAACCCAACGGGCACATCTCAGGACTTCCTGTGCCAATGGCCCAAAATGGAAAATGTTCTTCACAAACGTCTCTCCCACGTAAAAAGGGAAGAGACTAAAATTCTTAATATATAGACTTAAAATTCATAATATATTCATCAGAAAAGCAAAATCCCAGTAATGAGAGCAGAACATTGCTGCTGGGCTATTCATATTTTTCTAGTGAGAAATGCATTTATGGGAGTAGAAAGAAAAGACTCTTCTGTCTTACCTTCCTCTCCTTTGGCCAATGTTAGGGATAATTCCCCAATTAATTCAGTAAGGATGACACCAGAGCTCAGACACAATCAAGAGCAATGTTTGGGTTTTCAAGAAAACCCCGAGCTTGCACCCTGAGGCCCAGCATTGATTCCTCCATCTCACTCCCTCACCCAACCATTCATCAAGCACTCCAGATTTGTGCTCCCCGTGTCTCTGCCATCCCTCCTCCGTCTTCATCATCAGCCTCCCCTGCCGAGCTCCCAGCATCTCTCCTTGCCTTTCCAGTATCTACTGTGGTGTGTCTAATTGGCAGCCAGAGCGATTCTTGAAAAGGTGTGGTCTCTTCCGAATTAAGTTTAAAATCTCAACTTGTCCTCCTGTTTGCCTGTCCCTCCAGCCTCTGCTCTAAGCACCCCCATGCACAGGTTAATGTTTCCAGAGGTTTCCATGGGCTATTTACTGGTGACACTGTCTTAAAACCATGTGACTGTGTTTCTGACGGTCTGTGTGTGCCACGCACCAGCCCACTGAGGGGATACAGTCTGCGAAAACGCCCACGAAACACTCAGACTGCTTCTTCTGGTCTTCCTGCTCCTCCAGCTTCGCTCCACAGCTGTGCATACTTTGCCAGCCTCCACCAGCCAGATGTTTCACACAGGCCCTAGTCTGAGCCCCCATTCCAAAAGGAATGCTCACTAAGGTTCATGAGAACGTGGCCCAAAGAGAATGTTAACTACTAGATGAGTGCATCCCCCATCCTCATTACCCCAACTGATATACGTAAGGAGAAAATCCTTTCTGCCAAGATAGCTCTGTCAGTCAAACAGCCGCAGCAGCAGGAGATGGGCCCAGCCTGGATTCGCCACCACCAAGGGGCACATGACTCACTCTCACGCGGCAACACCCCCCACTGCCACTAGATGGCAGCAAAGACCCGTCTAAAATTTCGGTTTTCGCTTCTGCCCAGGGTGTGGAAGTGGCTTTGTTTACTCTGAGACCTGGCTCTCACCTGCCTGTGGACTCAAAGCTTCCTGCCCCCAGTACCACCACAGCCTCAGAGCCAGTGTGCTGACAGTCAGAGTGCCCATGAAAGGCTGGATCTGTGCCAATCAGAGAATGAGCTCTCACCAAAAGAGCAGTTGGGGGGGAATCTAACCCTACAGCCTGTCCCCCAATGTCTAGGTTTAATCAATTTAGACACTGACTGCTAAACTGGGGTGGGGGTGGGGGTGGGGGTGGGAGTGTCTTATTGGCTCGTGGTTATGTCAGACTGGGCTAGGAGAACTGGTTTTTCTGGTGTGGGGCTTCTTTATTCCGTGAAACAACTTCTAGAAAATGCCCCCGGCCTTTCACCTCTCAGCAGGGGCCTCCAGTGGTAACTGGGTACTAAGCTTTTCCCTACAGGGCTCTTTATAAACAACGGGAGACCCAAGGCCTACAGCTGAAGTGGCAGAAAGGAAAAGACGGCTGTGGTTTGCGCAGCCTGCCGCCCTGCAAGCGAGCGGCCTGTGTGGGCGCCAGGGCCCACAGGGGCCCCGCGGGCTTGGTGTGGGTGCTGCCTGGGCAGCGGGGCTATAGAGACACTCCGGGTGGTTCAGGGAGAGGTGTAGACGGCGTTCTTGCTCTGGGTTAATGCCAGCCTCTCACCGGCTTGGGTTCCTTACGTCCTGAGCACATTTAAAAGAACACCCAAGCTCAGTAAGGCAGAGTCTGCCCAGGCGTGGCGGCGGCGGCGGGCCCCCCCCCCTCCCCCGAGCATGGAGCAAACACGGCTTCCTGCCCCGCGAACTGCCGCCAAGCGCTTCCACAGCGCGCGGCCTGCTGCCTGCTGCTGCCGACGGAGCGCTCGCGTTTGCCGGCCCGCCCCGCCTCCCGGTTGTCTTTGTAAAGGGAAGCCGGGAGCTCTCCGGCTTCGCTCGGCTTCTCTCCGGGACCTGGCCATCTGCATTTGCTGCCAATCCCTCCGGACCCCTGCGGGGACCGTGCACCCCTCTCCCCTATGCTGCCTGGCTCCTCTGGGAGGAGTCCCACACAGCTAAGACCAAGCCTGTGTCGAGGGGACCACGCTGCGGCACCCTGCGGGCCGCAGCCCCGGTGGGCCCCAGGAAGCCTCACTTCCACCACCCAAAAGGGCCACCGGCCACCTTCGGGGGTGGGCATGTGGCTATACGCGCCGTGAAGTCCCGTCATTCTCTTCGACGGCTAGACTGACTGTACCCCCAGAGTGGGCAGCAGTGGAGGGGGTAGCACAGGGCTGCGTCGGGGTGGTGGAAGGGCCGGGCCGCGGCACAGGCCAGGCGGGCCCACTCCACGCTGTGAGCCGGGCAGGTGGGGCCCGAGCAGCTCTGCTCTCTGCACGAGGACACCCCAGGCGGTCTTCTCTACCCAGCCCCCCTCCCCCCCAGTGACCATCTCGGGGCGACACCGCAACAGCGCAACAGCCGGGTAGGTGTTGGGCCCACTTTTCCGCAGGCGCTGCCTGAAGCTCAGAGGGAGGGAGCCTGCGGCTGAAGGCTGCACAGCGAGGGATCTACCCAATGGCTAAGGCACGGAGAAGGCCCCCCAAAAGACCCCACCCTCACCCCGGGCCCTGCGAATGTGCCGTTTCCAGCAAAAGGGAAGTGAGGCGGCCGCTGGAACAGGAACAGGAGTGGCTCCTGAATCATGCAACGGGGTGGGGGGTGTCACAAGGCCCCGAAAAAGCGCGAGAGGGTGGCAGAAACAACTGGAACCACCGAGGAGAAGCCCGGGGCACAGCGTCGCTGGCTCTGAAGGGGGAGGAAGGGGCGCAGCCCAGGGATGCGGGCAGCCTATAGAAGCTGGAAAGGGGGAGAAAGGACTTTCTCCCCTGAGCCCGCAGAGGGGGTCCCTGCCCTCCAGTACCTTGGTACCACTTCCCGCCACCAGAACTCTAAGGGGTGCATGTGTGTTGCCTGAGAGGCTAAAAGTGGTCCTTGACTCCTGCGGCCAGGGGAAGGTCCTGCAGTGAGACCTGAAGGAGGTCTCTTTTCTCCATCTTTCTAGGCCTTTCCTTCTCCCGAGTGCCCTAACACTTAGCTTCTGCATTTACTGTCTGGTTGGAATTCCTGACCTACCTGTCAGTCTGCTCCCAGATCACAAAGGGCAAGAAGAATGTTCTCAACATTCCTGCCTCCTCTTCTGCCTGCACAGTTCCTTCCCCAGACCAGAGCCTCGCTACACTCAGAACTATGAACACACCAATAAATAAATGAAGCAGAGCTTGCTTCTGACATCCTCGACATCGCGGCGCCTCTTCACCCCAGAAACCCTGGCGCCGCGCTGTCAACGCTGCAGGACAGTTCAAAGCCACTTGAGCTGCCTGGCCCCCTTCCCGCAGTGCAGATGGAGAGCTGCAGGAAAGATCCAGGCAGCCTGCCTCTCCCTGCTCCCCCCTCCCCTCCCCAGTGTGCCTCTGGTAGTCTTTTTGCAGAGGAAGGAAGGTTCCGGTTCAAGACTGAAGAGAAAGCTGCGTGATGAATGGTTCAAGAAGCCTCAGACTCGGCTCCGAGTCTTTGTCTCAGCAAGACTCCTGACTGGATTTGGGCCTTTAGGAGACTCACTCACTGGCTCTGTCCTCATTTATCTAATGTGAGAAATGCCAGCTCCACTCTGCTTGCTCCCAAGCCTGTGGAAATGGAGTAAGACTTATGGCCGGGCCTTGAATGCTGCCACACACTGAGGTGCTGAGGTGCTGGGAACAAATGTGACCACGTGCTCTGCAGGGCCGGCTACGTAGCAAAGTTCACATTCACATGGGAAGTGAAAGTGACTCACACGGCTGTTGCTGTCACGTGACTCTGGGGCGGATCCGCTCCCAGAGCCTGTTTGCTCTGTGAGAGAGAGACGGGGACTGGAGCTCCTGCTTAGCACTCATGGCCCACCCCTTCTCAGCCCTTCACTGAATTTTAAAAAATGATTTTTATTGAGGTGTGTTGGTTGACAACACTGTATGCTTTAGGGGAACAGGCTCGCACGTCTCAGATCTGTGTGACCACACCACGCCCACACCGAGCCCCCCCTTCTCCTCCACCATTGCCCACTGAGCAGCGCCCCCACCCTGCCCCTGTCCTGCACTGCCATCCTAACTTTACCAGTTATACAGTTTACACTTACACAAGCACACAGCTGGGCAGTGGCAGAACTGAACCGGCTAGCTATATAATTTGTCAGCTCAGGGCCCCTTCAAAAATGACTTAACTTCAAGATGGCGGTGGCCGGATGTTAAACCAAACAGGGGCCCTCCTGAGTCTGGCCCCACAGGGCCACACAGACTGCACAGCTTGGAAGCCACCGGGCAGGCTGACTCCAGAGCCTTCTGTCTTCATATCCATGCTACCACAGCCGTGTCCTTCGGGGGCTGTGAGGTTGGAAGCGAGGCTAACGTGTTCGTGGCAGAGAGACAGATGTGACCGTGTGGAAACGGAGGCGCAGAGAGGGACATGCATGAGGGATGATAAAGGCTCGTGGCCACAGTGTGGGGCGCCTGGAGGAAGCAGACGTGTCCTGGTAGATAATCCTGGCCGCAAACGGTGCCACTGGGAGGCCACGGGGCGGGGGGGGGGGGGGGGCTTGCTGCAGGCAGGTTTAGAGGCCCTTGATGCAGGCGCAGGTCAGGGAACTAACCCTGGGGGGCAGTGCGGAGCAGCGGCCTGAGACCAGAGCCGGGGTGGCGGGTTGAGGGAGGCTCTCCAGGGGCACAGTGATGAGGGGCTCTTGCAGTAGAGGCAGGGACGTGGCGAGAGGTAGACAACTTTCAGGTAAGTGGAAATGATAAATCTGGGTCATAATCTGGTCCTAGGGGAGAGAAAGAAAAGCTGTTGATGCCTGATGCCCTGACGTTTTGTTTTGGGGACATCAGGTCTGTCTTGGGGTGTCATCACACACACAAACTTTGCCTTTGAGCAGTCAGCAAATAGTACAAGTGTCTTCAAGAAGCAGCAAGTGTTTGAGAAGAAAAATTTGATTTAACCTCCTAAGAAGAACAGCTGTTCTGTCATTCCTCGGTTTGGGTCCTTCCCCTCAAATACATTTTGGAGGCATTATGGAGTCTGGGGTTGTGTTCCTCGTGTATAATTACAGCACATAATAATAATTGAATTCCAGAGGAAAGAAACTGCAATTAAAACAAAACCAAACCAGAAAAAGAATAAACAAATCTCTCCCAGATTCTTTTCTCAAACTGGGTAGGAGCCTGAGTCTCAAGTTCGACTGCCTGGGTTCAAATCCCAGCTCCCCTTCTTAGCCACACAGCTTTGGCCAAGTTAGAGAACCTGGTTCCCTTCTATAAAGTTAGGTAACGATACTAGTTCTCACTTCAATCGTACCGTGATGCCTCATTCGAAAGAGTGAGACATGCTTCTTCCATTCCCTGATGGAATAAATCAGCAGGCTAGAAGTGTTTGTTGTTATAGTCTCCAGATTTTCTACACTGATCCTGAATGACATTTCAAATCAGAAATAGCTATATAAAGTTGCATTATTATGATAAGCTATGTCTCCCCGGTGGGGAATGAAGGTACAATCCACTGAGGTTAGGTTAGGCCTCATTCTTCCCCTGGAGATCCAGAAAGGAGGGCTTGAGGGCTCATGGTCTCCCATGGGGCCTCCCAACAAATCGGGTCTCTCACAAAATATCAGAAACCTGAGTTTAGCAAGGGAAGAGGGGGAGCCGGCCCCCATCAGACCTGTTCTGGAAGAGGAGCACTCCAGATTGGTGACAGTCTCCCCACTTTTCCCAATTCAGGGCCTGACCCCTGCTGTCCATATAGTTCTCAGGTAAGCGGCACAGGCCTGCCGCATTCAGGGCCCACGCTATGTGGTGGAGAACAAAGAGAAACGAGACTGCCCTCCCCTGGGGAGATGCAGCCTGATGGGGTGAGAAGACAGGGAGCAGGCAGATGGCGATAACCAGGTGAAAAGTCTCCACAGAAGACTTTCTGAGACATGGGGGTGTAAGCACTGTGTTCTGCCTCAGCCACTCAAAGAAAGCTTCACCTTAGGTCGCCACTGAAGCACTAGTCTCTTAAACGACCGAGAGACAAGGAACTTCCTCGGGGGACAAACACATTATTTGAATCAGGGTGGTGGTTACATGGGTCTATGCGGTTGTCGGCACTCATTAAAGCGGCACATACGATGCTTGCACTTTACTCTCTGTGAATTAAACCCCAGTCAAGTCGGGAGTGAAAATAGCCTTCCTGGGCTGCCACCGTGCTGCCGCGGTAACACACTGCCTGGCACTTGGTGGATTCTCTGCTGAATGAGACTGCAGAGGTGCAGAGGGGGAGGGCTGAAGCTTTCTGTGTCCCCAGGAGCGGCTAGCACCCCTGCCTTTTGGGGGCCAGAGAGCCGGGGTTGAGGTCTGCCTCTGGCGGGAGGACCCCTCCCAGGCTGGCCAGGCCTTAGGGACTTCTGAGAAGTCCTGTTGCGGGCGTCTGGAACACAGCCTATTCTGGGCTGACTGGGGCTGACTGGGGCTGACTGGGCCTGACTGGGCCTGGCACATGAGCTCCAAGCCTCACAGGCCGTGTATCCTGTTGGTGGTTCTACTGGCTCTTGGAGTCTGGTGTCTACGATCTCCCCTGGGCTGAGCAGTCAGCTGCCTCCCCGAAGCTGCTTTCATTAGAACCACTGTCTCTTCCTCGTGCTGCTCCCCTTCTCTCCCCCCAGCCCTTGGCCAGAGGTCCCTCCTGGGGCACGGCGGGACAGAGACCCTAGGCTGAGAACTAAGCCGTGTGCGTGTGTGCGTGTGTGTGTGTCTATTAGTCTGGATAGTCTGGAGTGGCACACAGCTGAAGTTGTGATCAGCCCATACAAAGACCTGGGTGCCCCCTCAAGGGAGGGCAGCCAGATGGGTCACGGGATGCTCACTGGGACTGGCGTTTCAGATCTATATTGAGTAACTGTTAAATCTCAACTGCTGCATGGGCTAAGTGAGACCGGAAAGTCATTTGTTATTCATCTGAAATTCCCATTTCACTGGGCCTTCTGCATTTGGGGGGTGGTGGCTGAATCTAGCCACCCTCAGTCAGGGTTCGATGGGGATGCTGGGAAAGGGGAGAGAGGACACCCTTCCTCTAGGCCCCCATGGCACTGCCTGGGGAAGGAGAGCGTGGCCGGGCCTGCACAGCTCTTCAGCACGGGCGTTAGACTCCGCCTCAGTACGGAGGTGGAGGTGGTGGCTGGACCGTAGGTGAGGGAGGCGCCTCTACTCCCTTTCCTGGGGGCCATATCCCCAGAAGTCCTGTGGGAAGGGGGCAGCTGGCAGACAGAAGGCATGGACCTTGTTCCGTTCCAAGCCTACCCCCCCAGCCCCCACCTGGTTCTGGGGGCCACGCCTGGTATTTCCCCAGTGATGAAGCCACAGGAGGGAGCCCAGTGGGAGGACCGGGGGCTCCAGGGCACGGGTCAAAGCCGGAGGGGAGGCAAAAGGCCCCCACCAGCCCCATCCACTACCCGCGGAAACCTCCCTCTCAGAACTCCCACTTGAGCGCCCCATCGGGCTTAACTCTCAAGGTAGGCGGGGAAGTCAGTGGAAAGTTACTTGCACATAAACGGACAGACGGATGATGAAAGCCCAGGAAACCACAGCTCCTGCCCTGCCGGGGGAACCGGGCCACAAGCCAACCTGCTAGGCTTGGGACCCACCTCTGCCCCCGCTCACGACAGGCCTGGGACCTCTGCAGTTCACCTCGCACGTGTGCCATTTCTTGCTTTTCGGCTGGGGTGCCAGCCTCCTTATCACCCTCCCAGGGCCGTCAGGAGGCAAACACGAGCTAGCGGATGCAAGCAATGGCATTTACCAGTGAAGCCTCTACTGAAGGACGCATTTATAGGGGTTCAACCTGGTCACAGACTGAAACCCGTGCAGGAATATTTAGCTTCCCTGCTTCGCTGAGGGAATGACTCCATTCACCTCCACGTCATTCTGTGCTCGCCTCCTGCAGGCAAGCACGAAGGCCCGGCCACCACACTAAGGACGGCCCTTACGCAGCGGGGCGCTGCACGCTAGCTCTGTAAGCCTGCTGGGCGCAAGGGCAGTGGGCTTGATGCAGGATTCTAAGCGCCACCCTGGGTCCCTCCACACTAACTGTCCTCCTGCCCCTTTAAGATCACAAGTTCCTTCAACTGCAAATAGGCAGGAAGTGCCTGACTCTGTCTGGCTGTGCCTTTCACTTCCTTTCAGAGGTGTTTTCTCACAGAAGAACCCCAACTTCAGTCACATTGCATTCCTCTCAAAGGCACACTCTTTGTGTTAGTTCCATGAAGTTTCTTGGGCAAGGACATACACAAACTATGTATGTGTGTGTGTGTGCATGATTTGTGGCTATACAATTTTTATGTTTGAATTTTTAATAGACTATTTTTAGAGCAGTTTTAGGTGTGCAGCAAGATTGAGTGGGAAGTACAAAGATTTCCCATGAACCTCCTCTGCCCCTCCACGCATAGCCTCCCCCACCATTAATATAAACTATTTTTTAATATATAAAAGATGAGTGGAAAACATGAAGTGATATTTTAAATATTTAAAAATAAAGAGGTAATACCTGCTTCTGGTAAAAATGTAAATGGCAGAGGATCCTCGATTCCCTATCCCCAGAGGTAACCTCTATTAATAGTTCTTAATATTGCCTTCTGGGTTGTCTCTCTATGCCTCACTTTTTTATTGCACAGAGGAGATCACCCAGTATTTACGAGGTTCTCTCTTCTCCACTTAGAGCATATACTTTGGACATCCTGCTGTGACATCATGAAGAAATCTCCCTCAGTCCTTTTCTAACAGCTACATAATTTTCCATTGTTCGGATACTCTGTCATATCTGTAGCTAATCTCCTAATTCATATGCACTTAGGTCGATTCTAGCTTTTTCTCCGACCTACAAGGCTGTGGGGGAAGGCTCTATCTGTGTGCATGTAGACGTGCAGACAAGTGCAGACATGCGTCTGTGCGAGTGCCCACGCGGGGCCTTAGAGCCCAGTCTGGCAGCGGGGTCGCTGATCCTGTGGAAATGCTGTGGCAACAGTGAGTGCCGCGGGCTCCTGGGAAGAGCTGCTCTCCAGGCTCCTCACCCAGGGCCCTGCCCAACCTCACATGCTTCTGTCCTGAAGGGCAGGGACACTCCCTTGCTGATTGGCGTCTGAAAGCCCGCCTCCCAGGGCACCTTCCAGCAGCAATCCTGTCTCTGCCAGGCCTGACTTTGGCACCAGATATTGACAGGTGCCATCCCAGCTCGGCCAGTAGGCCCCGGTGCTCTCCTGGGCCTTAGGTTTCCCATCTGAAATGAGCACCCTCAGACCAAATCCATTGTTTTTGTTGAGAGGATCCAACAAAGCCATTTCAAGCGTCTAGCCCTATAAGACAGTGTTCCCGTCAACCTCCGGTCGCACCTGCGCCGGCGGTCTCTGCCGTGGGTGCTGCAGGCTGCGCTGTCTAGGTGTGCGTAATTACACTCCATGACGTTGGCGGAACAACGAAACGGCCTAACTATGCCCTTCTCAGAATGTGTCCCCGTCGTCAAGCCACGCATGTACAGGCGTCAGTGCTGCCCATCCAGCTAAAACAAAAACCAACCAAAAACTGATTTCAGTTGGCCAAGTCAAAGCCGTTATGAGTTCCCGCAGCACCAGCGAGCCACTGCGCATGCGTGGCCTATTATGACCACAGTCGTCGCATGGTGCATGACTGAGCTGGTGGAAGGGGATTCTCCGACTCCAGGTCTGCCCTCTGAGGTGGAATTATCTCCTGCAAGTGAGCAAGTGCAGCTGTGGGTGTTAATTTCTGAGGCCATCATCAGCGCCATGATCTCATCTTAATAAGATGCTGGTGGGTCGACTTTATAAAAGTAGATTTGCACGTCTGATCTTTTTCAATGTCCTCCTTTGGAAGGAGCAGGCACTCCAGATACCACGTGGTGTTCATGCCAGACTCGGCCACTAGCCCGCAGGATGCAGCGGGTATGGCTTCTCCGAGTTGGACCAGGGCAGGAGTGGTGGGGAGTGATCCACTTCTGCTGAGGTTTCAATGAATCTCCCCGGTTCTGAGCGCTGTGGTCTGAAGGTTTGTACCTGGCTCCCAAATTCCTATGTTGAAATCCTAATCCCCAAGAGGAAGGGATGAGAAGAGGCCTTAGCGAGGGGGTCAATCATGAAGAGCCTCCATGAATGGGAGCAGCGCCCCTGTAACAGACACCAGAGCGTGCTCTGAGCCCCCCGCACGTAACGACCCAGTGAGAGGTCTGTGACCCTGAAAGGGCCCTTGCCTCCACTAACACGAGAAGTAAGTTTCTGTTGTTTACAAGCCCCCGAGGCTGTGGGTCACCGAGCTAGACGTTCTCTGTGAAGACCACGGAAATATGGTCACTGCACAGGGAAGAGTGACGCGCCAAAGAGCACATCTCAGAAAGCCAACACTTTAGTCAGGATCGAGGTCAGGACCCCCAATAAAGCAACAAAGCAAGAACACAGCCCCCTGCCATGAGAGCCGGGGAGGGTCACAGCAGCCCTTGTATATTCCTGACGAGAAGGCAAAGAGAAACACTGGTCAAATCTAAATCAAGGGAAATGCCGCAAAATAACTGGTCTATTGTCTTCGAAAGCATTAGTGTCACGGAGGCCTGAGAGAGGTAAAGAATGTTCTCAATGAAATGACACGAGCGGTACATGACAAGCTAATGGGGCACTGATACTACATTGGAACCTGGACCAGAAAAAACTCTTACAAGGACATTATCAGGTTAATAGGCACAGTCTGAACAGGGCCTGTACATGAGAAAAGTCTTGAGGCGATGTGACATTCCCTGCGCGGATCGCTGTACTGTGACGCTGCTGGAGAACGCCCTGCTCTGAGGAAATGCACCCGGGCTGCAGAGGTGTGGGCTGTGCAAGTGACTCTCAACTGCCTTAGAAGATAGAAAGAGCGAGAGCGAGAGCGAGAGCGAGAGCGAGAGCGAGAGCGAGAGAGAGAGCGAGAGAGAGAGAGAGAGAGAGAGAGAGAGAGAGGAGGGAACAATAAAGCAAAGGTGACAAAACATTAACCATCAATGAATCTGCGTGCCACCCGCGGAAGAATCCTTCATTACACTTTTGCAACTTTTCTGTCAGTTCGGAATGACCCAAAGTGAACATTTCAAGCATCCTGGGGACACCAACATGGCCCGTTAGAAAACAAGAACACTGCAGAAGTTTGAAACAAAAAATAAAATCTCTCTCATGACGCAAGGCCCTGTTTTTCTTCCATTCCTTCTTCCCTACTTACATACACCGTCTCCTTCTGGGCAATTTTACAATCTTGTGCTCAGAACACTTTTCTTCTTCAAAGTCGTCTTAGCACAAACTCGGAATCTCTTTTGTCCAACTGATAAGCACAAAGCACCCAGTGGGAGTGGGTGCGGAGCAACGAGTCCCAATCGACTCAATTCCCAGCAGCTCTCGCTCTCGCTCTCACTGGAAGTACCTACAGTCCCCTCTCTGGGCCTTGGGTGGAAGAGGTGGGAAGGGGAACATCCTTGTCAGAGGCCCCCTGACGTGTCCACGTGGGCGCTGCTAGGCAAATCAAGTGTCTCCGTCCCACCCAAGTGCCTCATTTCCCACCCACACCCTGACCCCCGCAGGGATGGCGACTCCATTCTAGCAGCTGCTCCAGCTGAAAGCGTTGGTCTTATCCTCCCCTCCCTGCTTCCCCCCCACAGCCGATGGATCAGCAAATCCTGTTGCTTCTGCCTGCAACATACAAGTCGGCACCTGCCCACCTGTCACCATTGCGCGGCTCCACTCTGGCCTAGTCGCCGCCTGAATCGCCGCAGTGGCCCGCGAAGATGTCTCCTGTTCCTAGTCTACGCGCCACTCAGCAGCCAGAGCGGTTCCTTCCAAGCCTAATCCACATCACGACTGCGTCCACTGGAAACTGTCAGCGATTTCAGCCAGGTACAGTATCCAATCCTCAGCCAGAGCCCTTCCAGGCAAGTCCCGTTAGCCTGGATTTTGCTAGAAGGTAACACAGACTCAGGAAACACAAAACTAAATTCAGAGTTGGATGCAGACTCCAAACCCAGAATGAATACTTTCGTGGCAAGATGTAATGATAATCACTTCTGGTCCTACCCATTTTTTAGCCCTTTTACTTTATGGAAAAGGAAACAGCAACCAGCGGTTTTTTAAGGTCCTTCATGAAGAGCGCCGCCCTTGAGCGTGCTTACCTCTCTGACTGCACGTCTTATGCCACTCTCTGCTCAGCCACATTGGCCTTCAGGGTGGGCACAATCGCTGCTTAGGCTTTGGAATTGACTGTGGCCTCCCCCTGGAACAGTCCCCCAGACATCTGCGTGGCTTACGGGCTGTTCCTTTGCAGTCTTGGCTCAGAAGGCACTTTGTCAATGAGGCCTACCTGGACCACTGCACCTCCCCTGACTCCCTATTTATTCTCCATATCCCACCAGATTTTGCCACGCTCATCTTCCAGTATACTATACATGAGCCTCAGTTTTCTATGTATTATCTCTTTTCTCCACTAGAATATAATCTCAAGTTTTTGTTTACTGAAATAGCCCCAACTCCCAGAATATTGCCTGCCACAAAGTAGTAGCACAATAAATATTTGCTGAACAAATGAAGATTGTTTAAAAAAAAATCAATCAATATGGGTGCTTTTTTCTGAGTTACCTTCTAGCAAAATCCAGGCTAACAAGGACTTGCCTTGAAGGGCTGAGGATTAGATAATGTACCTGGCTTAATAAATGAGCTGTGAGGTTTTCCCCTCTTTTATTCTGTGACTCTACCCGGAAGAGGCCAGACGTCACAGAAGGGCACGGCTGTCCACGAGGCCGCCCTCACTCAGACACTGGCCCAAGTCTGGAGGTCTCCAGGGCTTCCCCTCTTCTGACCCATTACCTAAAACCTTGGGGGTTCCCATGACTTCCCGGAGGTTGGACAGTCTGCTAGAATGATTCACAGAACTCAGAAAAATGCTACACTTAGCATGACAGTTTTGCTAGAGAAAAGGAAAGCAGAACCCGCCAGAAGAAGAAACGCACAGGAAGAAACCAGGGAGAATTCCAGATGCAAAGCGTATCCTCCTCAGGGATGTGCTGCCCTCCTAACGTCAAAGTGTTACCCAACAGTGCTGTCAACCTGAGGAATGCACTGGGGTTCCTGGGTCCCCACTCTGTATCGGGGCTTCCTTTTCTAGACCTGATCGATGAACTCAATGGCTATATGTTGAACTCAACCTCCAGCTCCCCTCCCTCCCCCAGAGGTGGAGCTGACACCACATGACTCAAAACCCTAACCTTCCAGCCACACAGTAGGTCTTTCTGGCGTAGCCAATCCCCTTCTTGAGTCACGTCGTTACCGTAAACTATGGAGGAGGCCACTGAGCTTGGCCTCGTTGTCATAAACAACCAGCTGTGGCCCCACGGGGCCCACCAGCAATAACAGAGATGCGCCACCACTCTGGGCACTTGGGAAATCCCAGGGTTTAGAGGCTGTCCCCCATGAACCAGGGACCAAGGCCAACCACATTCTTTATTCCGCAAAACCAGATCTAGTATTCCAGTTATAGAAGGAGGGCATTCGTGCACACACAGCCATAGAGAACAAAATACAAAATTCAGACACTAAAGAACCTCCTTCTGGCCCAAACTAAAATTATGTCTCTGTCTGCATAGAGACAGAAAAATAGAAGATTCAAGTCCAAATGTATGCTCAACACTCTGTGCCAAGGACTACAAGTAGCAGAAAAAAAGAGGGTGGGCATGTTGGGGAAGCCATTTCCATGAATGAGTAAATCTAGGTCTCTGGAAGCCAAGCATGCAGGTTCAAATCTGAGAAATGGATGCTTGCGTGATAAAACTAACAAAATGCCACCCCGCCACTACCAGATGCGCGGTTTTTGGCGTAGTCTTTGGAACAACTTCAGTAGCAATAAATCATCCTATGGTTAGTTAAGACACTGCCCTCAGGTGACTGAAGTTCATACATGGCAGAATTTGGCTCCTTTTCCGCTGAGGTAAATAACCTTCCTCCTGAGGCATGCTTCTCTGAGCTCTAGCACACAGAATCAAGGACCAGACAGGCACAGCTGAAAGGAAGGCGTTTTGGTCTGTGGGCTTGGCTCTGCTAAATGGCTGAATACCCTTGGGCAGGTCACTTAAGCTCTCTGTGCAGACTTTCGGCCTCTGGGAACTTGCTACCAACAGCCTTTATTTGCATAAGAGTGCTTTAAGGATAAAATGACACAAAGATGAGAAAGTGCGGAGACCAAGTTCTCAAACACCAGATAAATGCGAGTTATGTTACATACTGAACTACTAAAGCCCAAAGTAAGGTGACACCTATAAGCTGGTCTTTTTCTTCTTTCAAGTCTTGTCCAACTTACAGGTTCCTCTGAGTTGCTGCCTAAACCCTTTAAGGTAAGCTGTTATAGACTATGGAATTTAGGCCTCGCAGAGAACAAGCAGGAGTAAGTGGTAAGTTACGTTTCCAAAGCAATGTTATTCGGCGGCCTATCACATACACAGCTGCAAGGTCAGAATAAGACAGCCTGAGAGCCCCGAGAGGGACAGCGGCGATCACACAGGGGATTCATTTCTCTTAGAGGGCAAAGAGCAGGATTTCCTGGGAGTAAGTGTTGTGTACAAGCACGGCTGGGTTCTGGGCCAAAAAGAAGGACCCTCAATTGGGGAGAAAATCAAGGCCGTGATGAAGGACTGCACCAGTGCTCCCCGGAGGCAGTCATCTGTGAACCCTGGTCTGGCAGCCACACTTCCTCCCCTGTGCACTGAGGGGGTAAGGAGCCTGGGCCCCGTAGCCTCCTCTAGGCTGTGCCAGTCAACCCAATCTATGCTTAGACGCTAGTGTGATTAACAAGCTCATTTAGTTTTGTGCCATAAAATTGGTTTTCCTCTGGTTCATTCATCAAAGGTCTCTCTGCAAATTGCTACCACCTTCTCCACTGGACCAAGAACAGACCTGCCCACGCTTGGGCAGCACAGGTGGGAATGATGAGAGAGGGCGTTTTAGGCAGAGGAGTAGAATTTCAAGATGGTGGCAGCAGAGCATTAAGCCAACACTGGGCCTTTGTGAGGGTGTGGCCTTGTGTGATGGATGACACGGGCCACACACCCATGGAAGCAGCCTTGGAGAAGGGAAATGATCAGGGTCGTTTCTGGTTGACTCTGGCCTACCTGAAATCCCGCCACCACCCCCCACCACCCCCAGTGTGGGCCTGGGTGTCTATTGCTTCACCTGTGCTTCATTTCCTTCACCACAAAGCCGTTAACTGCATTCTGCTGATGCTCTGGGATCTGGCTCTATAAAAGAGCTTTGCTGTCTATAGAAGCAGCACGTTAAAATATATGAATGTTCATTACTAGCTAATGGTGATTCTACTTCACAACAGACTATACGTTAATCATTTTTAACACAGAAGGCCGTGGAGAGTGTGGTAAGCTTCCCCTTTCCACATGCTATTTGACCTACTAATTATTTTTAACCACTGGAATGTAAGTGACTGCTGGGAAAAATATTAAAGTAGTGAAAAGCTGTGTGAAACTACGAATTGCAGGTAAAGAATTCCCTTTATGGCGAGGGCACTGGCTTTGGAGGAGGCAAAAAGAGGAGATGGAGTGTCTGTAATGAAATTATTTGAAAATTGGCACAGGCAAATTCTTAGTTTATAAGATATACAACTACAGTATCTATGTTTAAAAGTTTTAATGATGTAAGTCTGGATGGTTTATTGAAACGGAATGGAACCCCGCCCTGACACAGCCTATAGAACAGAGCCCAAACGCTCTGCTTAGGCTTCTGGACGAGGTGTTTAAGTGAGGCAGCTTCTGAGCCAGCCAGTCTGAGTTGAATCTCTCTGGCTTTCATGGTGATTTAGGGTAAACTATTCAATCTGCCAGGACTCCCTCATCTGCAAAATGAGTAACATTAATAGCGTCTCTGTCATAGGTTGTGTGAGGATTTCGGGAGCTGCATGGAAAGCTCCCCGTCTGTGGTAAGCACCGGTAAAATGGCCGCTACTCTTACGGTGATGGTAGCTGTTGTCATACAGTCTGGTCCCCGCCTGCCTCTCAACATTATTTCCTGTCACTTCCTCTCATTCTCAGTCACCCTGGGGCAAACTAAGCTGCCCAGGGCACCCTGCACATACTCTGAAGATCCTTGGCCTTCTTGTGTTGCCCTCGCTGTGCGTAGGCCAAGTAACCACTTGGAGGGGATGTTGCAGAGGCGAACTGAAGCCACAGAAGGGAACTGAGTGGAATGAGATTCCCTTTAAAGTTGCTTTAGGCTCTAAGATTCCCTCAGATCAACAAAGAGAACAGGCAAATTGGCAGCACAACATTTGATATGCTTGAGGGTGTTCTTCGACTCCTGTCTGGGTGTCTGGGATCCTCCCGTCATTTTTAGCACACTAGCCCAGGGAACCTTCTGTTCGTTCTGCTCCGGTGTACTGAGCACAGCAGGGAGACACCAGGGATCCTAGAGAAAGACATTTCAGCAAACTGTAAGGCAGATATGGGCCTCACAGGAGGCCGGAAGGCTTGGTAGACAGACCTGGGTGTTTGTCCTCCAGCAAGGGCTTGAAGGCCCCTCAGTGGCAGTTTCTTCCGCACTGAAATGGGGATATGAGTAGCCCCCCACATAGGGCGTGAGTTGAGTCAGCGTCTACAGTTAGTCCAGTAAATCTCCTTTCCTCCCTTCTCCCTCCTCTCCCTGTCATTAAGGTGGGGCTCAGGCAATGTGTTTAAGGGGATTTAGAGGAACAGCTGGAGGCTACCCAGGTTACAGGGGAAAGTGGGTTGTGGGCAGGGGGGGCAGATGGTAGGAGGCCCCGATGCCCAGACAAAGGGGTCTGGGCTGGAGGGAGTCAGGAGACGCGCTTGCCGTTGCGCCGCTCCCCTCTTCCTCCTCCTCTTCCTTCTTTGTGCACATTTTGTAGGTTCAAAATAGCAGGGCTCATTTACATGAGTGCAGACTTGCTCGCCTGCCTCCCCAGCATGGGACACAGCTACGAGGCTGTCCCAGGCCCGCCCTGGAAAGCAAAATAAAACACAGTGTGCCCGGACACCCCTTCCTGCTTCCCCAGGCCGGCGGGGAGGGCCGCCTTTCCATGTGGGCTTTCCTGGCACGTTTTTTTCCAGGGCGCTGTGGCCCGGTTGGGGAGGGCGGGGCAGGTGCCAGCTGGGCTCTGGATTCGTCTTTCACTGGGGGCCCCAGACCAGCAGGTGCTTGCAGGGGTCCTGCGCCTACGAGTCTCTGTCTTCCACTCTGGCCTAGCCAACTCCCACCTCACGCTCGCTGTGGCCAGTGTGTGCCAACCCATTTATAGTGACAGCTCCCAGGAGGTAGGAATTACCCCAGAATACCCCAGAAACTAGATGTGTAAAAACATCTAGTTATCTAGAAAGGGAACTAAATCCCAGGCCCAAATCGCCTGGTTCAGTGCATGGCCAGAAGTCTTTCCTAAGCAACTACTCTCTACTAGGCACGGTGGGAAACGAAGCAGCCTGCTCCTTCTGACTCTTCCCGGTGATTCTCAGGTGCAGACTTGGGGTCGGGGTGAAAACTTTTATCTTCAGAACTAATCAAGGGTGCCTACCGACCACCATGAACCTCTAAGTCTCAGTTCTGGCATCTGCAAACCTCGCCTCACGACAAACAGCCAGCACGAAAGATGAAAACAAACGTAGAGCGCCCAGTATAATAGCTGACTGGCGAGGCAGCTCCCCACTAGAAGCTGTTATTTTTTATTTGCTGTAAAACTAACAAAGGAACTCATTTTCATAGGTACCTTGTCAGAGAAAGAACTACTGTAAAAACATCTAAAATTGTGATAAATCCCAAACACTTAGACATTTTTTTCTCACCCGGTCATTTTTCCTGCCACCCGAAATAATAATGATAGTCACAGTCAAAGTCCTTACTACGTGTCAGGCCCCATCCAAGACTCCCAGTAACCTTCAGGGGTAGAAATTGCCTTGAGATCCTGTTTTATGATGTAAAAACTCTGGCACAGAAAAATGACATTACGTGGCCTGGATCACACAACTCTTAGAATACACCAATAGTTTCCGTTTTTCTCCCGCGGCCTCATCTCCTTGCCACTGTCTCTTGGTCCCTGGCGAGTTGGCCAGTCCTGCGCCATCGAGTGGAAGCTGGTCCTCGCAGCAAAGCGCCCCCTCTCTCTAACCCCCTGCCCTCTTTATATTAACCCCAAACACAGCGGCAGCCTGCTCATTACCAAACTAGAAGAATCCTCCAGACATTTACAAATTTCTACTCCTCTGTCTCCTCAGGAGCCTTGGTTTCTGCCAGGCCTAACCCTTTCAAAGGAAACGGCCTCGGGAGCAGCAGCCGGAGGAAAGGAGTGTCTTTTGACAGCTGCTGAACGAGGGGGGTGGAATCACTCACTCGACCTCCAGAAACGGTGTCAGCCCAACCCAGCTGCCGGCTGCCACGGGCCAAATAGTCACCCTGCGCCACCCTTTCTGTGTCTCAACATGAAATGGGCTCAGACCACTCAACTAGGGTTAGGGCCGGAGGGATGTGTTAGCGGAGAGGTGACAGCCTGCGCCCCCAGAAGTGGTTGTTTCCCCACCCGAGAGCAGCGGAATGGCTGCCACTCAGCAGAGCATGAACTGGGGAGCCAGACGGTCACCTGCCCTGCCCAACCCTCCTCTCCCTACCCAGGAAGAAGGAAGATGAAGAAATGGGGAAGCCCAGCCGCTCCCGCAGTGGCTTTTAAGGAAGAGTCTGTTGCACAGAGTCTGATCCCCGGTGAGAAAAAAAAGCCTCTCATAAACACGGCTAGCAAGAGGTTTCTGGAAACTTTCCCGGGTGCAGAAAGGCAGGAGAGGTGCTAGGCCCAAGCGCCTTTAGGCTCCGGAGTGGCCCACAGGCCTTTTCTGGGCGGCTGTCTTTTTCCTTGCATATGCCCGATGCAGGCACCTCCGAGCGGTTCTGTAACTCATTCCACAGCCAAGGGGCTCACCGGTACCAGGAGTCAGGTGCCATTTTGAAAAACTGCCCCTGTCTACCTAAACCTTGCACATTTCCGGACTGATCTCACGGGAGCCTTCGGAAACCTCTTGAGCTGAAAACGCTCCCCTCGAAATACATGGTTCGGCTTTTAAATTTAATCTTCAGATTTTAGAGATAATGGAAAAGCATCTCTGGCATTCAACACTGGCCCTTTTAGTGATCACTTTTATAATTTAGGAAAAGTCAGGAACGCAAAGTTAAAGAACTTCCTCCTTGTCAGGCGGCAAGTCAACAGCAGAGCTTGAACTTGACTTATTTTTCCAAGGGGGGGGCGTTGTACTCCCTAAGCGCCAGATAAATGAACCTCCAGCCAGCAGATATGCGGCCATTTGACTTGGGTGCTCACAAAAATGAGGGCGATGGGAAAATACGGATGTCCCAGCGATAAAACTTTAAAAAAAAAAAATCAGGTGCTCTACCTACCACTCGAGGCGAGGGGCAGGCAAGGAAGCGAGGAGACAAGGGGCGGGGGCGGCGGGCGCCCTCCTCGCCGGGCCTGGGCGCTGAGCCCCAGGCATCAGACCCTGCCGCGCGCGAGGCCCTGCGGCTGGCTCGGGCAGGCCCCGGGCCTCGCGGCGCGGACAAAGCGGCGGCGCAGCGAAGGGACGCCGGCCCCGAGCCACCCGGCCTCCCGGGGCCGAGGCGCGCCCCGCAGCAGCGGCGGAGCCGCGCTCTCGCTGCCCTGGCTTCCGCCGCCCTCGCAGCCGGGCGCCCCGGCGGACGCGGGGCGGGGGCGAGCGGCGGGCGGGCCCGGACGCCGTTCCGAGAGCGGCGCGAAGGGGTTAAGCGGCCCGCGGGTGACATCACCTCATTTACATAGCGGCGCCCATATAGCGGCGCCCGCGCGCCCCGCCCGGCACTCCGCGGCGACCACTGCTCCGATCGGACCTCTCCGCTCGCGCGCCTCGCTCGGTGAGCCCCGGGCCCTCCCGCCCCGGCCCCCCCGCCCCGCGCCGGCCCGCGGCCCGCGGCCCGCGGAGGCACCCCGAACGCCGGCCCTCCCGGCCCTCCCGGCAAGGCAGCCCGGGGCAGCGGGGGGCTGCCCGGCCCGTCCAGAGGCGGGGTGGCGGGGTGGCGGGGTCGGGGGCCGGTGCTGTTTAACAAAAGCCCTGGCGCTTTGCTCTGCGGCTTCGGGGGACGCGCTGTCCTTCTTTCTCCCCGCCCAGCGGCTCTCTGCGTCGCCCCTCAGGCAGCGATTCCCCCGGAACACAAAGATCCTTTGTTCTAACGCACACCCACCCGAGCTGCAGCCTCGGTTAGCTTTTTGCTGCAGTCCCTGAAGGTTTCGGGGTCCTGTTTGCTCAGTTTCGGGTGGCTGGGCAGGGTGGTGGAAATGTTTTAAAAGCCCCGCCGGGGGATGTGTGCAGAGGCCGCCCAGGCGCTCCTAAATGCAGATCTGCACCGATGGGCGGGCAGCTTTGTGTGCGGCTGGCTGCATTGTTGCGCGCGAGCGAGGAAGCGGGGAGGGCGGTGGTCGGCGGCCCCGGCAGCAGCTGCCGCCTTTGTGAGGCCAGAAGCCAGCGGGCCGTGCCCTGATCTTGGGGCTGGGGGGCCCCCGCACATAGAAAATGGGAGCACTTTGTGCAACCCTACCTTCATTTTAGGAATTTTCACTCGACTCCCCCGCCCCGCCCTTAAATTAAAAAGGGCTTCACTAGTCTCGACTCCTCCTGGCCAGATTGTAATTTGTAGACACTGCAATGAACCCACGGTGGTCAATTTCATTATCTGGGGAAATTCGGCCTGTGCTGGGCGAGCGGTCTTCCCAATTCGGCCCCGCGCCTGGAAACACTGCAGGAGGAAGGGCGGGGGCGGGGGGTGTCTTTTCTGTTCCGTAGAAAGCGGAAGATTCTTTAGCCCCTGATGAAAGCGGAAGGAGGCAGAGGTGTGGCTTCAGGCCGGAGAGGCCAGGGGAGAACAGCACATCGAGCCTGCAGAGACCAGGGTGGGTGGCTGCTCTCATCCTCCCTGTCGCTTTGTGTCCGCAGCTTCCTCTGCAACCATGTCTGACAAACCCGATATGGCTGAGATTGAGAAATTCGATAAGTCGAAATTGAAGAAGACAGAAACGCAAGAGAAAAATCCACTGCCTTCAAAAGAAAGTAAGCACCCCCCCCCCCTTGAGAAAAGGAGTGGCGGGTGGGTAGGAGGGAGGATGGGAGCAGCTTAGAGAATGGGGGGGGGGAGCCCACAGTTTCTCTGATAAATGTGGCCTGGAAAGGTTAATTAAAAATTGTTTTGCAGCCAACAAACACAGGGCTTTGATAATTTTATAATGGAATGTGTCATAGACCATGTTAATATGCAAGCCCTTTGATCTGTCGTAGTGTTCTATTTGCATGATCAGTGCCTATTGAAACATAGAATTTCTAGGGTATGGAAAGGTGTTTTAAAAGAAAGGACGATCAGCTTACACCACGCTATCCTGGATTCTCACAGTTGGCCCCCTCCATCTTCTGTCTTTTTCTCTTTCCGGTCACAGCGATTGAACAGGAGAAGCAAGCAGGCGAATCGTAATGAGGCCTGAGACGCCAGTATGCACTGTACATTCCACAAGCATTGCCTTCTTATTTTACTTCTTTTAGCTGTTTAACTTTGTAAGATGCAAAGAGGTTGGATCAAGTTTAAATGACTGTGCTGCCCCTTTTCACATCAAAGAATCAGAACTACTGACAACGAAGGCGCGCGTGCCTCTCCCATTTGCCTGTCAGGCTGCGGGGAAGGGAAAGAACTTGCATGATGGTGAAGGAAGAAGCTGGTGGGACGACAGTGAAATCTAGAGTAAAAAGCTAGTTGGTCCAAGGTGTCATGCAGGCCATAAAATGCAGTTTAATCAGAGTGCCATTTTTTTTGTTCAAATGATTTTAATTATTGGAATGCACAATTTTTTTAATATGCAAATAAAAAGTTTTAAAACCTGGCTGGTGTGACTGTTTGGTGTCCGGAAGGGAGTGGCTTACTTTCAGATGAAACCTTTGCAAAAGGGCCTGCCTCGGGTCTTACTGGGGAGCAGTAAATGATAAACATCTAGTAATTTGGTAAATTCTCTGCAGGCCTAAAAAGGGGCTTTGCCCAGGTATGAGTGATACCGCCTCTGTACTAGGTGATGGGAGATGGTTTTCTTAGGCTGGCTGGATTCCCAGTATGAGTTATGAAAATCAAATCTATTTGCAGTTCTTGACTTTCAGAGGGGTTGATAAAGCAACACTGAATTTATTGCATCTGATCAAGAAAAAGGGTTGATAAATCACCACAAAGTGTTAACTCTAGTTATCAAACTGAACTTGGCTATTTAGCCAGTAACAGCACCCGACACTAGTTAAGAGGTCTCAGATAAAATGTGGAAATGACATTTGAGATAGAGGCTTCCTCTTCTAAGAATTGGTTTGCAATTAGCATCCAGTCTTTAAAATTGCTTTTCCGAAATGATAAGTGCACTTGACATAATGAGTATGATTTAGAAATTATTGAGTCAATAATTGGAGAAATAAAACCTGGCTTTCAAGGACAAGGACAGAATTTGTGCTAAGTGTAAGTCCAGCAGGGTTTAATTGACCCATCTCAAGGGCTTGCCTTTCTCGAGCACTTGAAAACTCAATTTGAAGAAGCTAAAATCCTAGTCCTCTGCACTTAAAGGGCAGAAGAGAACTGAGGGGTTGGTCTTTTATAAAAGGGACGCCCTTAGACATCCTGCATGGATTCCTGTGTTATATAAGGAAAGATACAAATGCTTTTTCAAAAACAAAGCACGAATTCTATGAAGCAGAAACTGCGTTTAAGAACGGTGTTCTCCCTGTATCTTAGCAAAGGTTTACCATGCAAATGTCCAAGAACTTCCCCCTACCCCCCCCCAAAATCCTGACTTATAAAAATATCCTTTCTGAAGGGGAGGGGGTGCAGGGCAAATTGTTTCTCATTAGGCCAGTTGATTTCATTTCCTGCGCTCAGCCTTATTTTGAGAAGTGCACAGGAAACCATTCACCTGTGGTTTAGACAATCAAGTAGACCATCGGCCAGAAGCCTTTTCTGCCCTGCAAGGGAAGGGCTGTGTACCTGTGGCCTGTAGGCAGAGGTACGGGAGCCTTCTCAAGATGGCACCTGCCCCTCCAGCCCTGCCTCAGCTTTTCCTGCCTGCCAGGAAGGGTGTGGGCAAAGTGAGATTGCCTCGGCACAGAGATACACCGAGCCCAAGGAGGTTTTTGCCACGAGCTTTTTCAAACAACGCATGAACAAAATCAGCTTTGAGGAAATGAATACCACCTCAGCATTCCTCCTTTAAAAACTAAACATGAGCACTATGGGAAAAGGGGTAATTCATGAAATAAAGGGATGAGACAAGACCTTCCTCTCCTGGGAGGACAAAGCTAAATCGTACCCCAAAAAGTCAAATGAAAAATCTGGTCATTGAATTGTGTCTGCTTGGGGAGAGACAGGGAAAGTTGACAGCTTCGGTGCCTGTCACACACCGCTGCAGTGGGAGAGGGTGGGAGAGGCTATTTTTTTTTTTCTTCAATTATTTGCTATGGGGGAAAAGAATTCTTTTTTCTTCCCAAGAATGAATCTTCCCAGAAGGGCCTGGGGTGGGGGTATTAATGAATCAGTAAGGGAACTTAGACTCCTGATATTGAGGAGCTGGGAGGGGACAGGACGGCACAAGGGATCACGCCAGTGGCAGGAGACCCCAGCTGCCACATCTCTAATC
>PVIJ01007829.1:0-79348 GCA_004024925.1 Scalopus aquaticus
ACCATGGAGATGGATCACGGGTGAATTGGTGGTGGGCTACCCTAGGGGAATACAAAATGTAAAAGACATAAATAACAATAAAAATATATATTAAAAAAAATAAATAAATAAATAAATAAAGTAATAAAAAAAAAAAGACATGCAGTAATATCAGCTGTGGATAAATATAAATCAAGAGAGTAACTTTATTAAAAGAAAACAATCTTAGTATTCCAAAAGGAAATAAAGTAGACATTTTGAATATTCATGATTTTGGGTTTATCCTTTTGCTTCCCCTCATCTATGGTAATAATTAACTGGACTACAGTTTAAAAGAGACATTTTTAGTTCTCTTGATAAAGCAGCGTTGACATGTGCACTAGTGCATGAACCTGTGCTTAGAAGTCTGGTAGGTTGATTAAAATATATTTTTCTTCACATTGGTCAGTCCTCTAGTTAAGCTAGTATATGAAGGAGAATTTACTATTTGGGAAATTCATCTGATTCTTTGGTGGCAGAAATAAATTTTCTGAGATGTTGTCTTTATTAATAATGTAAAATTTGTATGAGACACTGTCATTATTCCTTTAAAACTGAATTTCCTTTGTGTTGTAGTAAAATCATTTTGGGAGAAAAATACCCTGCAGGGATGCAGTCAACATTTCCCCCCTTGGAGTTATAATTTGCCCATATCTTGGGGGGAAATGATCCAGAAACTGAAAATAAAAACAATAAAAAGAATCTAGTTATAATATATATATTTTTAAGATTTATTTATTTATGCATACAAGCTGGGGTACAGGCCATAGGTGAGGGGTGGCGAGAGGGTTCACCAGAGACAGAGTGGGGAGCAGCACAGGCAGATGGATGGAAATACACTGCTGAGGGGAGCAGCGGGCGAGGCAGGAGAGGTCTGCCGCACCATGTGGGAATCTCCCTGGCCGGGCGTCGAACTCGTGTAGCTGCTGCTGACAAGCTCCACAGCGCAGCACTTAACTGCTGCGCCACCAGGGAGGCCCTAGTTATAATATTGAAGTATAGATTCCTTTGAAATCTTCTGTACCCCCTTTCACTACCTGCAGTCAAGCTGTTCCTTCATCTGTCCTTTCTATTCTACTCCAAGCATCTCTGCGTTGTCCCCAGCAAAAGCTTCTTTCTAAAGCCATTCTACTTGCAATAAACTAAATGTTCTATCCTTCAAAGCTTAGCTCAAATCCCACCTCCTGGTTAAATATCCCTGGCGTGGTACCTGCCTTCCCTCCTTCCATAGATCTTTGGTTTTATTCCAACTTTTTTCTAATTCCGCTAACCTTTGGAGTCTTCCACCAGACAATTAAGCTAGTCTTTGCAGTGTCTTAATCTCTAAACATTACATATAAATGCAAGCCAGATGGACTAAAACTCTCCAGATATTTTCAGAGAATTACTTTCTAATTTTGGACTTTTTGCTGACTTTCCTGCAGATGGTGATGGAGTTATGTGCAGCAGGCTCAGTCACTGATGTGGTGAGAATGACCAGGAATCAGAGTTTAAAAGAAGACTGGATTGCTTACATTTGTCGAGAAATCCTTCAGGTGAACTTTCATATTGTCATTCTTCCCTGACCTTGAAGATCCTTCAAGTTATATATAAAATGTACTTTATTTATACTTGCTCATATAGAATGATTTAAGAATTCTAAATATAACCTCTGATCAGGATGCCAAAAAAGACCAAAAGGCAGAGAAAGCAGATTTTCCAGGGATGTCCTTAAACTTTAAGTTAGACCTCAAAATGGGTAACCAAGTCCTTACAAATCATGGCTTTTCATGTCTCTGTCAGTGTCAGACTATTGTGTTTAATAGACCATGGAAATGACTGCTTGGAGCACTTATTAGGTTATTATGATTTTCAGGTATGTTTTTTAAAAAGCATAGCACTGTCAGTTGTAATTAAGATGAAGGTGAGGCGGGATATGTCAATATTTTACAGGACGGACTCAAACCATCTGCATCCATTTTGCACACATCTTCTCTATTGAATAATGCCCATTTAAAAAACTTTCCTTATTTTTGAACACCAAATTAAATGAGAGCTACAATCTTCTTCATCTACCAAACTCAAATTTTTCTTTGTGTTTTAAGTGTTAAGGGTCACCCAAAAAGGATTAACAGAACTGAACAGCACCACTGATAACAATGTCCTTCCTCTCATCTTTGTTGACTTCACTCATGGTGATAGTGTAAATAGTAAAGAGTACAAACTCTGGGCTGAGTTTATATTCTTGCCCATCATGTATTAGCTTTGTGTCCTTGAGTCAGCTGTTTTATTTCTCTAAATCTCACTTTCCTCGTATGTAATACAGGGGGATATTGTCACCTTCCTCAACGGATTGCTATGAGGATTTAATAATTTATTCCAATGTAAGCACTTAGCATAGTACTTGGCAAATAGTAAGGGCTCAATAAATATTAGCTGTTTTTACTGTTACTTCTATTATTACTTTCCAGTTAGTATCTGGAGCAATCTCACTGAAGCCAGGTCACGGGTTAGCCAGGTCACCAGTTAGTTGGTTTTAGTGGTGAATGGGCTGGAGCCAGCATGGGAAGCCAATACAAATTGCAAATGCTTTAAAATGAATTTCCATGTTTCCTCAAATTCTCAGCCTACAAGGTTGACTAGAAAATATTTTGGACTAAACAAGTGGTTGGATGATGAATAGAGCAAAACAATGTCTGAGCTCTGATATTTAAGATGTCTAAGTTTTTACTCTTATGGTTAGTTGGAATTATGGAGGCAAGAAAGAAAGGTAAATGGCCCAATGTATACAAACATTTCTTTTTGGTGTTCTTTTTCTTTCACGGGTGTCCTGATTTATTTTCCTTTCCTTATAGCCAAAAGCAGTATTTCTGGGAACTGGTTGTAGTGATTCCAGCCTAAAGAAAGAATTTTGTCTGAAAAATCAAATCTGGGCCATTTTTCTTACCAAAAGATTTTCCAAAAATACTAAGAGCAGTACCAGAAGAGAGAAAAATAAATACTAATGTGAATATTTTTAATATAAATATGTGTGTATATATGCAGGGCTTAGCTCATCTTCATGCACACCGTGTAATTCACCGGGACATCAAAGGTCAGAATGTGCTACTGACTCATAATGCTGAAGTAAAACTAGGTAAGTTTATTCTTGCAATACTTTAATTGAGGCCCAGTGTACCTTAATGGACAAAAATCCTTTATGATAACTATTTTTTCCATCACTATTTTTCCATACTACTGTATCTTCTACTTTTGAGGCTATATGTCTGCGTACTGCAGAACCAGTCAAAATTTGAAAATTTGTTTGGAAAGAAAGGTGGAGCAAAGTGAAAGATACACCTAACTGTTTCTCTGAAATCATGCAGATAAAAACAACTTTTAAATTTTATGGGGAAGTTTACGTTTGGGTTATTCTTCTAGCCTTTGCTTATTTCAACAATTGAATTGAGTATTGACCATGTACAAGTTTCTGTGCCTCGCACAGGGATTTCAAAACAGGCAGTTCTTCCACACCAAAGAGCCACATTTTCCAAAGGATTTCAAAGAACTTTTAAATGACTTAAGTACAAGTTGCTTCTTTGGAATTTGTCCTCAAATATTTAAAGAACGGGTATCAATTAAAAATAATGCTCAAGCAGTATCCATTCGAATTCAGAATTAGAAATCAAAAGACCGTGAAGTCCCTGACTTTCTATTCAAGGGTTCAGAATGGCTTAATTTATTTGAACGTAACCACATACATTATTTGACAGGCATACAGGGAACAATATATTACATTCTTTAATGTTTAAAATAAATATTGTTGGTGGTTTTTAAATAGCGCTATATAAGTAATGTCAGTACTAGGTAACAGCAGATAACCTCATTGATATAGAACACAAATCATTGCTTCTGTGTCTTGTATTATTTTTAAAATTATATCAGCCTTGCCTATCATATATCTAGCATGACCTTAAGATAGTTTCCATTTTCCTACTAAAAGAAAATATACCACAGTAGAGACTGTTCACTCATTGAGAGTTCTTCATGAAGTTAGGGAAAAGTAATTTCAAGAAAATGTATTATATATTGTGTCTAAAAACTACAAACCTGGAAACATAATTTTAACACAGTGTTAAAATATATCGGGAGCATGGAGCTCTCAGGTTGAAATGTGCAAGATAGATAATCTGCTATAAGGGTACACTAGGTTCACATGTGGCAGCTCTGCCATATATTTGAATCAGGTTGGTCCAACCTACCATTTACAGTGCAGAAGAGAATTTGCTACGTGAAAAGCTACTGAAAAATCCACCTCAAAGTCCATGCACTAAAACTCATATATTTTACCCTTAAAGAGAGACATTTTACCACTTGATTAGCATTTAATCAGACTTATTTTTAAACATAATTTCATCGTAGAGTTCTCAGATCCCAACATACTTTTATCAATATATTATAAGAAGATTGGAGAAGGCAAGTCCAATGATAGCAAAAGGATGGTAGAAAACAAAAAGATCAGAAAATCATTGTATTGCAATTAAACTTCATCAACAATCCTGATATTCTGGTCCCTAGGACATTAAAGAAAATGTTAAATTATGCCACTCATCTCCATTTTTAATTTCAGCTTTTCTTTTTATACCTTTTCTTCCATTTGTCGCTCTTTTTACCTCAGCTTTCTCCTTTCATTTTCTTCCCTGATTGTCTTAGGGCCTTTGTAGGTATTTCTTGGCCCCTGAGTTGGCTGCCGGGGATACTGAGCATGCTACTTCTGATTTAACCTGTCTATTCTCTAAAAAAAAGCCTAGTTAATGAAATTGTCTAGCACCCAATGATGATTGTGTGAACTTGGTATTATGGACATTTTTTGTTGTTGTTCTTAGATCCTTCCTTAAAGACTGTCTTCAACTTTCAACCTTTTTCTCGTTCTTTTATTCTCCTAAATTCTTTAAACTATACTTCAGTCAATGTTGTTCTCCATCCTTTAGATTCCTGGAAACCATTCTAAGTTAGAAAATCAACTTCATTTTTCATCCCTTTTTTATTTTTTCTGGACTAAATATTCCCAGTCTACTTTAGCCTTTTTTTTTTCCTGTCTGTTTCTGAGGATACCATACTAAATATTTTCATATAAAATATCCCATAGATGAATAAAAGACTGAACTTTTATAGTTTAAGCTAAGATTTGGATACCACAGTAAATATTTTCATCCGATTCAGAAGATCTAAAGAACTTAAAACTAAGGTCTAGTAGGAAACTCATTTTTATCAGTGTGATAGGAATTTTTAATGTCATGAGTGTTCCCCTAATATTTTAGAATTCTTAGATGTTGCTAGTCTTACTCTGGCTTGGTGGCAGGTCCAAACGCTACATATGTTATCACTTCAGAGGTTCGGGGTGTACTGGTGGAATTTTATTTTTAATATTCATGGTAAACATTCAGCCAAACCTACTACAGATTTATAATAGTACTGCTGAGTCTATTTCCAACATAAATAGCAGCAAAAGCCTATTTCTTAGTATTTCTGGAGTAAACTTCATGGTAAAGTTTGCTGGGCTGGAATGAAAATCTGTTATCCATTGTGGCTTTTGTATTGGCTCTCCAAGTTAAAGCAATAACTTATTGAGCTTTTAGTTACTGATTAATTATTTTGACATATACTGAATTTTGCAGTGGATTTTGGAGTGAGTGCCCAGGTGAGCAGGACTAATGGGAGGAGAAATAGCTTCATTGGAACACCATACTGGATGGCACCTGAGGTGATTGACTGTGACGAGGACCCAAGACGCTCCTATGATTACAGAGTAAGTGTGAGGATTCAGGCAGTGGGAATCAACATTTGCAAGGAACTTTTGGCTAATGTTTATTTTTTAATGATAGCATAAAAGATTAAGTCAGGCAGTTTACCCCTTTCACATTAAACTGTAATAGGAAATACTATTCCTGTATGTGATTTGATCATATGCATGAGATATTTTCTTAGAATGTACACAAAGTAGAGCATTGGGAGTTATCCATATCTGAGGAAGAATGTCCAGTTTATACTGTTTGCATCTTCATGGTAAAAATATTATGTGGCTTTATATGTAAATTCAACTTCCAGGAAACGAAGGCTTTGTAAACTTAAAAATGAATAAATGTAAAGCCAATTATCAACTTCCACAGTAACTTAGCTCCAAAAAAGAAAAAAATAATTTGATTATGCAGGGTAATGGAGAAAATCCTTGGCATAGTTCACCTCCAAGCCACAAAACATCAGTGAAATAGACAAATTAAGTAACAATTCATGCTATGTATTAAAATTTCCACTGAAGCTGCAGTTTGAACAATATACATCTATGTACACATTTCAAAAAGCTGATGTGGAAAGAAAACTCTCCATTTGCTATAGACTGGAAAAACCACATTCACTCTCCACATCATAAGTCATCCAAACAATTCATTGTGGTTTCAGTATGTGGAACCTAGGACTCGATAGTTGAAGTTGATTAATTTAAGTTTCATCTCTTTTCGCTTTCCCTTAAATGCCCTTTGCTTGATCTGCAAGCAGATCTATTGAGAGCCTATTAAAGTCCAGTGCTGTAAGAAGCTGTGGAGAGTATGTAAGCATAATGTTCTTTAACTGGCTTGCTGTAAAAATAAAGCTTGGTAGCTGTAAAGTTTTTGCCGTCTTCCAAGTACCCATATAAAATAATTTATTTTTGTTTTTTAGCCTCATGTAACTTAAAGATGTTTAAATCTACACCATCACATCAACCCTTTGAAGCCAAGAGGTCTATAACGGGGGGTACTAAGAATTCAGTTACCTGCTTTAGGAATCAACTGGGCAGCCATTGTGTTAGCAGTCCTGAGTCTTTTCCATGTTTTAAAAAACAAACTAAGTTAATAGTGGTAAAGCTAATTTTATAGAGCCTCCTAAATTAAAATTTCTTAGGAATTATAATATTTCTGTCCTCAATTTATTATATTCTAAGAATTGCTGAAGTGTTTTATTGACGTTATTTAATACACATCCTGATCCTTTGAGGTAGATGCATTATTTGTCTCCGTTTTTCATAGGGTGAAACTGAGGTTCAGAAAGTTAAATTATTTTGCTAAGAGCACATAGCTGGTAGGTTCATGGGATAGGATTTCTTTTAGCAGATTCCTTTTGGTATTTCATTAAACTGAGCCCCACCTCATATCAGCCTGCTGTGTGGTACAGTATTGGCTGGTCTGAAGCTCCAGTAATGTCTTCCTAGAATGTCAGTCTATAAATAAGTTTCGTTGTAGTAAATCCGTAAAATACCTCTGTATTTAACACCCCACCTCAGCCAAAGGTTGGTTTGAGAACTTAAATACTACTGGCTTCCCATTTTTAAGTGACATTGTTTGTCATCATCTCCTTTGCAGAGTGATGTATGGTCTGTGGGAATCACTGCTATTGAAATGGCTGAAGGGGCTCCTCGTAAGTAAAAATTTTGTGTATTTGTTATAGGTTAGGGAAACACTTAGTCTGGTCATATAAGTGCCACAATATGTGCCAAATTATAAGGCATGGTTTTTTCAGTGATTACCAGATGCTCTAGTCAAAATGGCCATATATGGACATAAAAAGAGCTTTGCTTTTCGGCAGCTCTTCCTGCCCACTTGTGTCTATTGCACGCGTCCTTCCCTGTCCCTTTCCCTAATAAACCTGTTATTTCAAGTATTAAAAAAAACAGCTTTGCTTTTTCTCTCTTATGATATCTTATTTTAGGCTGATTGAGAGTTGTTACAGTTTAACCTCAGTAGTGTTTTTGACAGTCCCGACCAACCAGAATCCAAAGGCATTCCAGTACACATGCGCTGGCGAACTATTTAGGTTGTGGAACATTCACAATCACACACTGCTACCTCACACTGTGACAGTTGAGAAAATTCTCCAGTGGTTCATTAAAATTGAGCCAATGCTCGACAATTTTGGGAAGCGAACTTTTTTAAACTTTGGAATCAGTTCAGCTCCCCTTCGGTGCCTTCTTGGTTGCTTTCAGTCACCCCAGTGCCCTTAATCACTCAGAAGGCTCCATTTCCTCTTGTTTTCCCCTCTTCCCCATTATTTAAATGACTTTTCAACATCCTGTTCTCTCAGGACACTGCTTTCTGGTAGGAAAGTAAAAATGGAATGTGAACTTAGATATAAATGATTGCAAGCCACCTCGTGTATGACCCCATAAGCACAGCACATTTGCTGTCCTCAGTAATAAATCCAAAGGTATAAATGGTAAGCACATTGGATGAGAAGTGAAATAAATGCCTGGGGTATAAATGGGGGTAGGGAGGCAGAATTGCCTGGCTCCCCCTCTCCAGGCAGATCCTTTGGGTTCCCATGGTCCTGCAAGATCTCTGTGCAATGTCCACCCACCAAGCTTTATATGCTCGGATTAACTTAGCAATATGTTTCAAGGCCAATGGGAGTAATTTTGAACAGTAGAAATAGTAGTAACGTAATTGTTAAGAATTCCTGGTGTCCGTTGGAATATCACAGTGGGGGGCTAGGGGTTGGTGCTGGGATTAAAGCTGGGACAGATGTGGAGATCAGGTTGCTACTGCCTCAATGCTAGTGCCCAGTAAATTACAAAGTATGTTGGCTGAGTAAAAAATAAATGACGGAAAAATATATGTGGCATATACAAAATTGAAATGACACTGGGGAGATGCATATTGTTCTTCATCATCTCTTGTTATAAATTCTTTGGGAACCTGAGATTATGTTAGATTGCTGCCAACTGATGCTGCTCCTCCTTTCTTCTCTCTCTAAATACACAATATGGTATTTGATCTTAGTATCAATGCATGTTTTTTATTAGGATACATGACTGTTGTGTATTTTTTCTGTTGTTTCTGAGTATTCTCACCATGCTTCAAAGAACTTGCTTTCTACATTTTGCAGATTTGTACTTCTTAGTTCATCTTTCTTTGTTTCACTTTTGTATTCTAAAATATTAAGTCTTGGAAGAAAAAAGGGGCAATGAGCTAAGTCACAGAGTGGGTGCAGTGAAAGTGAAAGTGGATGCGCGGTGTACAAATGGCAAGCTTCGTACAAAGAAGGGTGAGGATTCTTAACTCACAAGGAGAGAAAATGGGACTAGCAAGACTGGATAAATAGCTGAAATGTTGCAAATTTGGTCAGGAGCAACTTGAAATGACCACCCTGCTAAAACATTTCTCTTTCACCAACCTCCTTTATAGCCTGGAATATTAATTTTGGATTGAGATTATTGCATCTATTTAACTGCATTAGTCCTCCAGTTTATAGTTATAATCTCAGAAGAGATGGTCTTCCAAAATGACAGCTATCTGATCATTGCCTCTGAGATCCAGATAGCAAAATTCTCTTCTTTCGTTGGTGAACTTCTCCCAAAGAAGAGAGGAAAAGGCATTTCTCAATGAAAGAGTGCTTATAGGGGCTCTCAGAGGAGAAAAGATCTGACCCATTGCACATAGGACCTTTTTAAGTTCTGTCTTATGGGTAGGGATTCAACTTAATCTGGAGACTTTAAACCAAGGCTATAATATTACTAGTAGCTCCTCAAACATCAAAATATCATAGGCTGATTAATATTAGATAGGTACAAGTCTTAGTTTCTCTCCGGTGTATAGAAAAATGAATCATTGCTTGATGGAGAAGCAGGATAGAGATGACAATTTACTTTGACTCTCTTTCCTTGTCAAGGATCTACACCAGCCAAGTTACTTTAATCTGATCCATATCTTTTTCCCCTATTTTGGCGTTCTCCTTGGTATTGTAGAGATTCTTTTTAATATAGTCGGCCATGCTTGTTTATAGTCCAGTTTATGTTCCTTGTAGCATGTCTCCTTCACACTTCAAATCAATCTTCACCTGGTAATTCTTCCATCAGTAGACCCCTTCTTTCAACATTCAAAAGATTCCTTTAGATCTCAACATATATTAGAAATAAACCACATCACATAAACTAAAGCAAATTGCCCCCAATTTAATGTTTCCAACCTATCAAGAGCAGTAACCATAAATAAGGTTTACTATTTCAAAGAAATGCATCTCTAATGGTGAAAAGTTAGGTAGTGTTAGGAGACACGAGGTGAAGAAGGCACTTACTGGCACTCCTATAATTAAATCATATAGGGAACCTCCACAGTTGCTGTTTGACATAGCTCTTGTACCTAACCTGTGCTCACTCCTTTGTGAACTTCTCCTTTACTCTATTCCCTAATTCTTTTTTCTTTTGAAATATGCCAATTTTTTCTTTATTATTTTTTCTGTAACTTTGTTTTACTAAAGTGACATTAGTTTACAACACTGTATACGATTTAGGGGAATAGGTTTATACCTCTTCAGATGTATGTTACTACATCACACCACCACCAAAGCACCCATAATCCTCCACCATAAACCATTGGATCCTCTCCCCCATGATCCTTATCCTCCACTCTCCCTCTCTAGCAGTCTCAATTCTACAGTCATATTTCCAAGGTGTTTTTTTTTGTTTGGTTTGTCTGTTCCTTTGTTTTGTTTCTTTGTATTCCACTGTGAGTGAAATAATCTCTCATGTCAGATGAGTGGACATAGAAGATTTGGTATATGTACACAAAGGAATACTACTCACCTATAAACAAAGATGAACTCTTGCCATTTGTGATAATGTAGATAGAACTGGAGGGGATTATGCTAACTGAAATAAGTCAGAAAGAAAAAGGCAAATATTCCTTAACTCTTAATGCCTCATCACATTGTTCACTCACTGACTGATGCTCAGATGTTAATAAATGACAACTGGTTAATATTTAAAAACTTACTTACAAGTAGTGTTTAAAGAGCAGAACCTCATGACTGATTGGACACAGTACAGTAATAAAGAGAGTCAAATACACTCCTGATCTTTTGAGCTTGGGGCTAATTTTGCCCTCACTTATAAACCTGCACCTTCTATTAATTTATGCCTAAATAATTGAAACAAAAGTTTGACCTTTAAACAATCACTTTTATGTAGCACTAGGTAAAAATCTCCATGGGAATTTTTTTTCTACTGCAATGACACACCAGTTTGACATTAGAGTTTTTGGGGATGTATATTGGGAAACAAAGGATGATTCTAAAAAAAAGTCATTAATATTAAACATCTTCAGATGAATGTAGATAGATGAAATTTACACTATGGCTTTCTAATGGGGATTTTTTGCACTGCCAGTTTATTTTAATCAAAATGCAAGAGGAAATAAGTGAAGTGAGATACATATATAAATACTTAAAGAAAAGTCTAGAATTCCCAAGCCAATGATGTAATGAATTTATATAGCACATCTTGGAATAGACTTTTCTCTGTATGTCTGCATGTTTGAAAAGAGAGAGTAAAAGTCCAGTAACTTGGCACAGACTTGAAGTGCCAGATAGTTAAGATCTTTATTATAATATCAATAACTAATATTTATTAATTGCTCTCTATCAGACACTTTTACAGGTAGATTGCCGTTTAATCCTCAGCACTTCTTGAAAGAAATTGTTGTTATAGTTCTTTTTTTTTTTCAGATGAAGAAAGTGAGGCACAGAAAGGTTAAATAATTTGTCCAAGGTCACAAAAGCAGAGCTAGGAATTGAACCCAGGTGATCTTGTTCTAGAGAGTATGTGCTTAACAGTTGATGTACACTGTATTTACCTCTTTCCTCGGCTTCCAAAACAGTGTCTTCTCAACTCTTGAGGCTACTGAGTCATTCTTCTTTGTATATTATTGTGCTTGGGACTAATCTGGTTGACTTTTTCAGCCTATAATTATATATTGCAATTTTACAACTATAGATATCTACAATACAAAACATAGAATAGTGTATGCTTTCATTTTTTATTTACTTCTCTAAATATGAATCATCACATTTTATCTAAGGAAGTTTCTTATTGATATGTCACACCTAGCAGGAGTGAAACTTTAGAATTTTATATGATGTGCTATTAAAATGAGCTTATCCTCTAATGACATTCTTTTGTATCTGTTCTTTAATATCTATTCAATATGATATTTGAAAGAACAGAGAATCCCTTCTGAATGAACCGTGTGCTCTGTAGTTACCTTATCATTAATTTGAAACTTTTCTATTTCCCTTTACAGCCCTGTGTAATCTTCAGCCCTTGGAAGCCCTCTTCGTTATTTTGAGGGAATCTGCTCCCAAAGTCAAATCCAGTGGATGGTAAAGTTGGATGTCTTAGCCAACTAAATACATTAACTTGACATTTTTATGTAAAAAAGACGTTTTAACTCAGTTGGTTTGTCCTGCTTCAACATCCTTATTGAACAATATTTCCTCAAAGCTAGTACCTAAATGGCGGGGTGGGGGGGATGTTGGAAAGGGGTACTGTTCTATATAACCAGTTTTCACTAAGAGCTAGCTAGCCAACTAGAAATAAATAATACCCTCCATGGCATATTGTGATGGCATTTCTGATCTATCATTAAAGACATATTGTTTCTCCAGTGATGTGAGTCAATGGAACTGTTTATAACCTTTCTCACTATGCCCTAGGTAGGCATTCAGTGATTGTGATATACAGCCTAGTTATCTGGCCCATCCAAAGACTTAAGCAGAGAACTTGTTTTCCCAGGGTGTTACAGGCTAACTAGAGGACCTTTCTCACTAAAGGTTAATGGTCTAGTATTTGTGTCTCTTGTTTATTCTTAGTATTTTATGCTTGCCCTGGTTTGATTGCTGACATTCTTCCTTGTGGTTTGATTTAACTCTTTCTACAAATTCAAGGTTTCTGTTAGATAGTTCTGGTGCTGTTAACGCCTTTTTGGATCATTACATCTATGCCTCTGTAGCTAAAAGTGTGTAGAGTCTAATGAAATATTCATACTGCAAAGTGTAACTACTGTGAGCTGACCAATCTGTCTTATGGTCTACATCTAGCACATGAACACTTAATGGCCATCCTACCACTTGACTTTTTACTGTGGACATTTTATTGAACTCATTGAAGTTTCTCTTATTTGGGTGGAAAATGCCATTAGCTCTGACCTCTTCTCAGGATTGAAAGGCATTATTGTATAATGTATATTGTCAAGCTGCAGGATATTTGGCATTTGAAAAGACAATTATAGGTAGAAGTAACTCTAAAAATATGACCTTGTGGGGGTAGAGGGAGGGAGGCGGTATGGCAGGCCTGAGAATGTACTCTTATCTCTTTGATCATTTCTTTTAGGTCCCGCAAGTTCCACAATTTCATGGAAAAGTGCATGATAAAGAATTTCCTATTTCGTCCTACTTCTGCAAACATGCTTCATCACCCATTTGTTCAGAATATAAAAAATGAAGGACATGTTGTTGAGTCATTAAAGAAGCATCTTATTGGAATTATTAAAAAGAGACAGAAAAAAGGTAGACTGTGAACTTTCATTTTTCTGGAATTACTATTCAGATAAGAGCAGGTCTTGATTTTTTTCTTCAGGAAAAATAATATTTGTTTAAGAATTAAATGGAAAGTAGAAATTCTAAGGCTTTCAATATTGTTTTTCCAATGTGTCTTGTACGTTTAATTCCTTCTCTCCCCTGCTAGTGTGTGTGTGTATATACTTATATATGCACAGTGTGTATAAGTATATATACACACACACACATATATATACTTACTTATATAGTAGGTATATATATATTTATATATACTTCTATATACATACTCATACACATACACACATATATACATACACATATGACTATAAATCGTTGCCACTTATACCTGTAAACTATTCATATTTACAAAAACATTGAAAGCCACAGGAAGAATTTTGCAATGAGCTAATTTTAAGAAAACTCCTGAAGAAATAAAATAAATAAGAAGATAACAAGCTCTATATCTTTTTTTTTTTTTTACATACAAGCTGGGGTACAGGCCAGAGGCGTGGGGCGGCAAGAGGGTTCACCAGAGACAGAGTGGGGAGCAGAACAGGCAGATCAGAAGTACACTGCTGAGGGGAGCAGCGGGTGAGGCAGGAGAGGTCTGCCCCACCATGTGGGATTCTCCCCGGCAGGGCGTCGAACTCGCGTTGCCACTGCCGACAGCTCCACAGTGCAGCGCTCAACTGCTGCGCCACTGGGGAGGCCCAACAAGCTCTATATCTTCATGTGACTTTCAGTTCATATTTTAAATTATCACAATGAGATAAATGGAGTTGTTATTGGCTACTTACTGATGGTTAATTTGGAAGTAAGTTCTGTGCACCATACAAAATATTTCTTATCTCCAACTATATGATGTAATTAAGGAACTAATTTATACAAATAAAGTTTCTATCAATGCCAAAAATAGGAGGATGGGTTTTCACCAAATCAGTGAAAACTACTTAGGAAGTACTAATTTTATAGGTTGTGTTGCATATTCCACGTTCGGTTTGTGGGACAATAGACAGTGTTGACAGTGGTGATGGGGAACCTAAAAAATATAGCAGGCTTCCTCAGATAAGCTATAGGATGATTGCAGTGGATCTTCTTTCTTCTATGTAACTGCATTTATCCTCTTTTGGAGTGAGAAGCAGAAGAAATTAATTTATTTAACCATTTCGGAAAATTCGTTGGACCAACTTCACAGAGATCAGCCAATCTCAAACAGACGCTGGGAGAACCACATCTACTTGAAAATTTACTAATTTCCACAGTTGTAATATTTTTAGAAGGTTATCTTCAGTAAAATTTACATGTATATGGAGAGTGTATGGAAGATGTAAATGTAGTTGTCCTAATTAATACAGGAAATTCAAAAGAAAACTCTTTTGTTTATAAGTTTCTATATTTAAGTAGCAATGATGCAGCTGACAGAAAAGAAGCCAAACATTTTCAGATGTTAAATGTAAAACCCAGAATTAAGATTTTTACCTTTTCATTGAAAGGAACAAAGATGCTGATACTCTTTCAAAAATCTTCCTTGAAAGGACCAAAGATAAGTATGTGCCCAAGCCATTAAATCCTTAGAGCACATGTCGGCCTCCCTGGTAGCACAGGGGTTAAAGCCTCAGCACTAGCAAGCTGTCACCAGCCACTGCAACTGCTGGCATGAGTTCCATCCCCAGCCAAGGAGCTAACCCACATGGCACAGCAGACTTCTCCTGTCTCCCCTCCTGCTCCTCTCAGCAGTTTATTTCAATCAGTCCACCTGTTCTGCTCTCCATTCTGTTTCTGGTGAATTCTCTCACCGCCCCCCCCCCCACCTCTGGCCCCAGTTCTTGCATGCATAAATAAATAAAAATAAATCTTTTTAAAAAATCTAGAGCACATCTATCAGCTGTGCTCTAATTCACTAACTCTATCTAAAGTTTATCTTCTCCCTTTTTTCCTTTGCCTCAAATATTTTTCTTTAGAATTGTAGCAATTAGATTGATAAATTTTCTTTCCTATAACCAGAAAAATTAGAGTGCACAGAATATCTGCATTCTGCTACAAAAGTGGCCCAGGAACTAGGCTATTATCTAGATCACCAACCAGGTGTGATTTGAAGATGTACCTTGCAGATTTACTCAACATCCTGAACATTAAGCATGCAAATTGACTAAGGCAAATTACATTAATCTCTGCTGATTGTTATGCATTATTTTTTCTCTTTCCCAAAAAGGAATACCTCTGGTCTTTGAAAGAGAAGAAGCTATTAAGGAACAGTACACCACGAGGAGATTCAGGTGTGTTAGACAAATTGCATATCTAATTTGATGTTAGCAGTTCATGTAGGGCGGTCGATTCCATACTGTTATATTTGACTCAGAAAAACTTAATTCTCTTTTAATGTAACAAATAATAGCTCTATTTTCAAGTGATGTTTGAGTGGAATTGTTGTGGAAATTTTTCTATTACTGCACAAAGATTCCCTGATATTTGGCAATAGAATGATCAGGTAGATTATGAAGCCATTAATACTGAGTACATTAAAAAAAAATACTGAGTACATTAATAGTACAAGTTTTCAGACATACAGGGATGATTCAAGAAAGATTTATTGAACATACCTTCTTTGCAGAAAATGTCTATCATTTAAAGTAAAAACATCTTTCCTGAATGGCTTTACTAAGAATTCTAATTGCATGGCAATCTTTTGTATGTTTGTTTTTAGAGGACCTTCTTGTACTCATGAGCTTCTGAGACTGCCAACCAGCAGTAGATGCAGACCACTTAGAGTCCTGCATGGAGAACCTTCTCAGCCAAGGTGGTTGCCTGATCGAGAAGAGCCACAGGTCCAGGCACTTCAGCATCTACAGGGAGCAGCCAGGGTGTTCACACCACTAAAGGCTCAGGACAATGCTCTTAGGCCTCTACAGGGGCAAGCCCAGGCACCACGGCGCCTCCAAGGGGCAGCTCAGGTGTTCATGCCCCTGCAGGCTCAGGTTAAGGCTAAGGGATCTAGGCCCATACCAATGCAGCTTAAGGCACCTCCACGTCTACGTAGGACAGCCAAGATGCTCATGCCACTACAGGCTCAGGTTAAGGCGCCTAGGCCTCAGCAGTTACAGGCCCAGGTACCCAAAGAGCGCCAGGCCCAGCCCCAACCCCAACCCCAGCCCCAGTCTCAGCCCCAGCCTGAGGCGTTAGAAAAGCCACAGGATCTGGACCAGGTACCAGAGGAATTTCAGAGGCAAGATCAGGTACCTGAACAACAAAGGCAGGGCCAGGCCCCAGAGCAACAGCAGAGACAGAACCAGATACCTGAACAGCAGATGGAGCAGAACCAGGTACCTGAACAGGCAGAGGTACAGGAACAGGCTGCTGAGCCTGCACAGGCAGAGACTGAGGCAGAGGAACCTGAGTCTTTACGAGTTCATGCCCAGGTGTTTCTGCCTCTTCTGTCACAGAACCACCATGTGCTGTTGCCACTACACTTGGATACTCAGGTGCTCATTCCAGTTGAGGGGCCAACTGAAAGGTCACCTCAGGCACAGGCCTGGGCGCTAGAGCCCCCACAGGCAGTTGGCTCAGTTCAAGCACTCATAGAGGGTCTTTCAAGAGATTTGCTTCGAGCACCAAACTCCCATAACTCGAAGCCACTTGGCCCACTACAAACCTTAATGGAAAACCTGTCCTCAAACATATTTTACTCTCAACCAGAGCAGGCACGTAAGAAAAAATCAAAGGTTTCTAGTCTGAGGCAGGCACTGGCAAAAAGACTATCACCAAAGAGGTTCCGAGCAAAATTATCACGGAAACCTGAAGAGTTTGAGCTCTCAGATTTAGAAGCCCGCAGGCGAAGGCGCCAGCGCAGGTGGGAGGATATCTTCAATCAGCATGAGGAAGAACTGAGACAAGTTGCAAACGTAAGGGTTTCTGATATTTTTACTAAGTTGAATATGCAGAGAAAATATGCTAGTTCATACTTGTGTTTTCCCTCTGTAAAGTCAAATAAAATAAAAATCCCTTGTGTCCCAGAGATTAACTAATTTGTCTTTCAAATAAATTATCCTGAAATTTTGAGATAACTGTGACTAAATTTAAGAAAGAAAGGTTTGCTTGAGCAATACAGGTAATTGCTTGATATCTCTGTAGAGATTTCATTTTGATTATTTGTTTTCTACCTATTATTCCCATAATTAATAAAGGGATAGATAGCATATTCACATTTAAAATGACTGTTTTGTAGCTTTTTAAAAATTACTTCCATAATAAAATTGTTCAGATATAACTATAGAAAATGCAAGACAAATTTGGTTTTGTCTATCTAGCCTCAAAGTTTCTTTATTCTTTTTCCCTGTACAATGTTGAACTCTACCATTTGATTGAATTGTACTAATTTTTGTACTTAGTTATGAGTTAATCAAACTTTAGACCAGAGATTCTTATCCTGGATCTAGTAAATGAGCTGCAGAAAGTCAGTGATTCCCCTAAAAATATATGTGGATATGTGTCAGTATATATAGTTTTCCTCGGATTCTGAAATGGATGCAGAGCCAAAAACTGTTAGAAACTAATGATTTCTATAAATTTTGATATTTGAAAGTTATTAAATTGTACATCAGGATACTACAGTTGCTCCTATAATTTGCATTTTTAAATCGAAATGTTTATTTTCCTTTTTGTTTCAAAGGACAAAGAAGATGAGTCCTCAGACAATGATGAAGTATTTCATTCAATTCAGGCTGAAGTCCAAATAGAACCCTTGCAGCCGTACGTTCCAAATACTAAAGGAAATGATGTAAGTTTCTCAGTGAGTTTGCTGTGGCATTAGTAAATGCCTACAACAGTGGTTCTTTTTTATTAATTTTTAAAATTATGTTTTCTGAGGTAATGATCGTTTACACTGGCCTTATATCACTATTTTAATGCAGTTATTGTTTTTATTTTATTTTATTACTTTTTAATTTTATTATTTTTTATTGAAATAATGTTGGTATGCAACACCATATGTAATTTGAAGGTACACGATCACAGCTTTTCAGTTGTGTTTCACACGCCACACCCACCACCAGGGCACCCGGAGTCCTTTATGATAGTCCATTAAATTTCGCCATCTCAGGTCTTTTCATACACTTACGCATTGAAGATGCCAGAAAACTTGTTTACCTGGATTCTGTCATTCAGTATTTAATTTATTGGAAATTAAAACCAAAAAATTAAAATGTGTATTAATTTGAGAAGTAATAAAAGCATTACACGTTAACATAATAAGCACATTTTTAATGAGAAATAACTATATTTTCCATCTCACTTAATGGAAAACAGCTGGATTCTCATATCTGCTTCTGCAGTCCATCTGTTGCCATATGTTGTTTAAATTGAAATATATGAGTAAAAGCTGGCTTCTCAGATATAGGATGGTTGGAAAGGGAGAATTTTCATAGCTTTTCAGATAATTGTGGATATTTTTAATATGCCCAAACTAGAGAGTTTGGGTCTAAAGCCACGTCAATAAAATTTTGTATACTCGATAATATTAACATCCAGTGGTTCATCTTGTGCTGGGAATAGTTTGCTCATGCATCATTTTGTATCTTCTTGCTTTGGCCAGTTTGAAATCATCGGTTCACTGTGTATAAAGATGTTTCCAAATTTCATTATAAAATGTCGTAAATAACATTTTTAAATACACTTGTCATTTAAAATTATTGAGTACTGATAACTTGTAAGAGCTGGGACTTGGCAATCTGTTTGATGTCAATGCGCTGTGGTTGGAGGTGGGGGAGTTGGTCTAGAGCACCTTCGCTGTGGTCTTCCTTACCAGGGTCCTGGCCTGTGTGGAGCACCCCAACTCCTTCACAGGGGTTTCGCCTGATCAGGGAGGTGTGTCTCCACACCCTTTTCACTCTCCCCTTTCTAGGGCACCTGGCCGAGCCTACAACCCTGTCATCTGCGCCCACAGCCTAGACCACAGACTCCAGGCATCTCTGTCCACCCACTGTCTGTCCAACGAAGTGTGAATGTGTCCTCTTGGGTACAATCTGTGTTGGTCTCTGAGATGCAAGGGGTGTTTCAGTCTTAGCCCCAAACTACATGATTCTCTCAGTGCATTGTCCCTCTGGTAAATTGTTAGATGTTCCACTTGGGAATGAAGCAGGAACGCATTTTCCCTTTCTGTCATTAAATGACAATTTTGCCATTACTCTTGGGTAATAATTACTACCTTAAGCATGACATCTTAAGCAGAAAATATAATGAGCTGTAACTGATTGGTTTGGAATACATCATTTACTTTAGTATCTGATTTACTTAGTTATCATTTCCTTCTTTCCCATTTCTCAGACCAAATACAGCTAATCATATTAGGCATTAGTCTTTCTTATTTTGAACCTTTATTTCTACTGAGTAATTTTGACTTCTCATTTACTCATATCAATAAACATTCTGAAATCATCTTTGTGAACCAAGAGGTCTAGACTAGGTCATTTTATGATGCCAGCAATCTGAATGAAAAACAGGAAACTTCAGTCAGATGCATGTTTGCATACTGCCAAATATCTGGTTATATTTGCAAACACTCATTAACAAAACATGTGAACATTTGACACTTTTAATTTCTTACCTACCTGTCTGTTGGAGTGTGAAGACTAACTTGATAAGTTACTGGATAGAGAAAAAAATAGTGTCGTAAGAAACCTACAGTGATTTTTATCAGAATAAAAATATATTTTTTAAAAAGTCACAAATTTTCCTTTCTAAATAATGTGACTTCCTAGTAAATGACTTTTTTTTTTTGGTATTGAAGTACGATTTGGGTAGAAACCTAGTGACATAAAAGTAAGTGAGGAAAGGTGACATTCCATGGACCCATCCACTAATGTTGACAGAAAGTAAATTTTCCGCAGAAATGGAAGCTGGCTTAGTATGTATGCTTTCTCCAGTCTTTTTCTATATTAGATGAATGAATCATTATTAAAATCCAAAGTAACTGAATTGAAAAAAATCCATGGAGCATTGACATAACTTTATAGTGAAAAATCACTCCATAAAGTGAAAAAGTGTACATTCTTAAAGGTGAGGGCACTTTTGACTGTTGAGACATTGTAATTATGTGTATGTGTGTGTTACAACTTTTGAAAATCTAGGATTAGCTTAAGCAAGTGAGAAGTTTGGAGTTGACCTGAAAAGTAATGTGAAAACAGAATTAAAACAAAACAAAACATTAAATTAGGAGTTGGGTGACCTACATTCTAGATGTTCTTTAACTTCATGTAAAATTCTTTAAAAAGGCATTTTCTCTCTCTAGGCTACAGATTCCTCAATAACAAAATGAGCATGTTTGGTTATCCGATCTCTGAAATCTGTTATTATGCTATATAATGCAAGGGTACCATTAGAAATCATAGTTAAGCAGTTCTAATTTTTTCCTATAAGTAATAATGAAAATATGGTTTATTTATGAAAATCAGATTTTATATTTTGGATTTGTAGAAAATATAAAATATATGAAAAAGGGTGTTTACTTAAAATAATTTATTTTCAAGAGTTCTATCAAAGTATTTTATTGTGTCTTTAAGGTCCAAGAGAGATCTTCTGTGCCTTGCAACCAGGATCGTGTACAGCGGGTTAAGTTCTCCCCAAGGTATGTATCTGTGATTTCTGTATTCAACTACTGATGATTTACTATCACACGGAAAACTAAAGATTATTTGTTTGACACTAATTTCTGTGTGAAGTCAAAACTCAAATATTAATGACACCGTCATCAATGATATCAGTGACCAACATTTAAACTCAAACTTCATGTATCTGTTAAATAGATCTTTTACATATATTAAGTAGATCTTTGGACATACTGTAGTCTCAGTGTCATTTAATGTGATAATTGGCCGGTAATCCACAACTTGTTAAAAGAAACATCAATGTATTTTTTGACAGTTTTCAACTAGCAATTTATTATAAAAGGATCTGAAAGTTCACATGTGCCATGTACTTCATTTTCATGTTTTATCTTGTAGTATCATAAATATCAGGTACTACATTATGAAAAACACAGACAGACCCTACCTCAGATGGTACTGTCCAGAATGGCTAAGTATGAAGTGATCCATAGGAAAATCAAATCTAAGACTGAATAGTCTATACAATATGATATTTTATACTAGTCACTATATTTCTCAGTCTCTGTAATATTGGTAATTTTCAGTAGTTTTCAGATATCACGTTTCATATTTTGTGATATATATAAATTCAAATAGCTTTCAAATATAAAACATGAATGTAGATTTTCCTTGAAATTCATACCCTTCTCCAACCCCAATTCACAATGGAGAGATCTTAGCCTGCATTCATTCTGTCAGTCACTCAGTGACTATTGAGCACTTACTTTATTCAAGATACTGGACAGTCTGCACATTGCTACCTCATCACCTTTTAAAACCCCATATATTTAATGGCTGTGCAGAAATCTTGGAAAGCTAGGCTGGGACATTTTTCTTCCTCTGTACTTAATGAGTGAATATCGTGGTTCTTCTAATTACAAAGGAAGACCCCAGTTGAGTTTTGAATATCTTCTTTTTGGCATCATAGGTCATCACTTTAGTAAAATTCAGTATATTGAAATCAGTATAGTTAAATTGGAATTGGCTGTTCAAGTTACAAAAGGATTTTTGCAAATACAGATAGCAAATTTAACTTATATATAGTTAAATTTATAAAATTAATTTAAATGAAATTTGAGTCTTTTCCAAAATTTGGGGCCATAGAAAAGAGTCTTGTGTCTTCCAAGCCTGTATAACCAAAGTCCATCCTACATAGAAATTCCAAAACAACTGTAAAATTTTGTAGCACTGGCCCCAAGCAACTTTCTAAATATTCCCTGAATTTGAATAGTAGCAACTAAAGTGTTCAGCCATCTCTCCGTTCATCCATCTCTCTGTAAATCAGGAATAGGACATTAAAAAACATGAATTACAGGCATTTGAAATCAGGATGATAATAGAAGTAAATTTGACACAACAATAACTTAGCTTTTTATCAGGTTAAAATCCTCACATATTCTTTTCAATTGTGTTCATCACTCTGTTACCTAGTTAATAATAATGTCTGAATATTAGCTTAAAGAAAGTTTATAGGAATTTTTAGAAGTTAATATGACATGTGAAGGAAATATATGCTATATAAAATACTTTTTTATATTTTGGGAATTATTTCTCAGTTCTAGGTAAAAGCAGATTTGGGGAAAAATGGAAACTGGAAAGTGTTACTTAAGCTCTACTTCTTTTTGGTTTCGTGTATACCCATAATTTAAAGCTTTTTTTGTTGGTCTTGATGTTGAGTTATGCATTCCCTTTATGAATGTTAGGACATGGCACATGCTTTTCTGTCTTTTCATTAGTGTTCCTCATCGGTCTCTTTTGGAACAAGCTCAGAAGCCCATTGACATCAGACAAAGGAGTTCGCAAAATCCTCAAAATTGTCCAGCAGCATCAGGTGATTCAAAGCACAAAGTTTTAGTAGTCAAAACACAGAGTTAATGTTTAACAATTTATCTTGCAGAAGTCAAGTAAGAATTTCAAGAAGGAATGAATCTAAAGTGTTACGAAGGCCAAGTAGGATTAAGACCAGGAGGCCATTGGATTTGGCAGTTGGGTAGTCAGTGGTAACCTTTGAGAAATGGAAAGTTACTTTTCTGAAGTTTCTTTCAGTTGGGTAGTACTTAGGAATGTGCCTAGAGAGAAAAAGGTATAAACTTTATTTAGTTTCTATACCATGTGTGAAAATATAGGAAAGGAACTTGGGAGAGGCCTTTCCAACAGGATGAAATTTATAGGCTATCTTTAAAACAGTGGAATATTAGATGGAGTAGTTGTGGGTATGTGTTTTACTCATCAGTTTGTTACTCCGCTTCCCTGAAGTAGGATATATGAAGTACCTCATACTCATCCCTATGTGTTGCAAATTGTTTTTACTCAAAGCACATGAGAAATTAATCAATACATTCATAGAAAAACTTCACAAATGATGACATAAATTTCAGACAAGTATTTCAAGATGTGCTTTTGGGAGAATTTTAATAAATTATAGATCTGTGCAGTTTTAGATTGTGTGAACAAAGCCAAAAGTTGTACTTTGGACAATAAAATATGGCATTATCCACTTGTAAGCAATTGAAGTAAATTAAGCAAGGGCAAAGTGCCTGACTGAGTCTCCAAGTCATCTGTAAAAATATCACATGCAGATTTTATTAAAGTGTTAATAATAAAAGGAATATATAGATATATACTTTATGAAAATGCATATTTGAAGACCTGAACTTGAAAACCCCATTTGTATTCTTAGGAAGCTCAGAAAATAGCAACATTCTTTTAAATAGTAGTGTCCCCTTGTGGAGAAATATTATCTTGTGAAGAATGAAGACAACTTTAGGATTTTTCTTCCCCAGAATCTTTTTCTTCTGGTTTTACTAGGGCAAAAATTGCTAATACAGGAAAATAGCTACAATTTTAAGGTTTATTCACATTTCCGTTTTTAGAAATAAGAACATTCTGTGTTAGGCTCCAGAGAATCATGAGCAGCAATGGGAGGGAGAAGGGGGTAGCTTCTGTGTGCACAAAAGCGAAAGTTCTTTTGGGCTTTAAAATTCTATTATTTTATTGTGTGTACTTCATGAACCATTTGAAGTTCCCATGAGATTGCCTAATTCATCATGCAGGAAATCAAAGCACCTTGCTACAAGTTTGCCTCAAACTCTCAATTGCTCATCTAAAATTCTTATTTAGCCTGATAACATACCAAGAGACTTAGAGAAAGCAGTTTCCTGCAGGAAGATAATAAGTGGGAAAAGCACAGTAGCATCAGCAGATGCAGACACAAATTGTAGGATGTATTCAGTATAATATTCTCAAAGGATGACAGTGTTTGCACATACCTGCTTTTTTTGAGTTGTAGTGTCTATATTTTGGTGCTATATACGAACTCTGCAAACAGAAGAGGAATAGTGCTATTAATCTTTTAAAATCCAAGCACACAAAAACAATAAACAAGGACCTGGGTTTCCCCTTAGTGAAACTTTTTCTAAGTACACTCACCTAGATCTACTTGATTTTTGAGTCTGTTAAATATTATCACTGGATCTTAATATCAAACCCAGACATCCAATCCAGATAAATTTGCATTTTAAATTTAAATTTGCATTAAAATTTCACACCATGAAATTCATCTATGCATTGTGATAGCAATTAGTCATGTGCAGCTATTAAAATTAAAGCTAAAATTAAAATTGAATTTAATTAAATTGAAAAGTCAACCCCTTAGGGACACTAGCTATGTTTCAGTCAATAGATATGTGTGGCTATAGTGGACAATGGAGATATGAAACATTTCTGTTAATGCAGAAAGCTCTATTATGCAGCACTATAGAAAGATTCCTAGTTGTAAAAGGGTGGAGTTTTGTCTGTCTTCAGCAGACAATATATATTGAAATGTATTGAAATATTTGATAATATATCATTGGGTGGAAATTAGGGGACTAAGCTTGCAGATTCAACTATTCTCTTGAGTTTTGACTAATTTAGCATCTTCTAATACATTGTTGGCCTCTTTTTCTACTGTTTAGAAGAGATTCCATTGGCACCACCCAGCCTTCTGTATTCTGGATACGTTATTTTTTTTAACTGATCTATCTGGCTACTAGTATTACTGTATACTTTGTTTCACAGACAAGAGTTTATAAAGTATACAGTTAATATTGAAAACAGAAAAGCCACATAGGTCTACAGAAAGAACAAACTGAGCCTGTTACTGACAACAGAAACTGTTGATGATACAATACTTTAAATTTTATTTTTAATTGTTTATTCACTCTTGTATCTTAATCTTATATTTAGTGATCTTGTTTAAATTTGTTTAATAATTACTACATATGTAAAAATCTCTGAAAAATGAAAATTACAAAGATCCTTGCCCCATAAGAATTTATCAGGTGATATTTCCTTAATGGAACCCCAAGAGGCTACAAGAAAAATACCAAAGACTTGAACTGGCACTGTGTATAAGTGAGGGCTATGGCTATGATCACCACTGTTACTAATATCTTCTTGTTACTAATATTCCACAGAGTCTTCTTCTGAAGAAGAGAGCCCTGTGACTGGAAGGAGGTCCCAGTCCTCACCTCCTTATTCTACAATTGATCAGAAGCTGCTGGTTGATGTCCATGTAGGTTTCCATTTTAACACGTTTGTCCCTGTTCTTTTTAATCTTCAACCTCTTTTGACTTACATATATATTTTCCTCTTCATGTAAAGGAAAGGTTGAAGTGTGTATTTTTAAAATTAATTTGTTAAAGATAGAGTTTCCTTCCAATATGAGTATACAGAATATGAAATGTGGAAATTAAACTTGAAGTGGAAATATATTTAATTGATCATATTTTACTTTCACATTTTTGTATTGTAACATATTTGACAGAGGAATGATAGAAAACTATTTGTAGAAATTAGTTTCATATTAAGAAGTAGAGACTAAGATGCTTAATTTTTGTCTTAATAACATTTCTTGGATGATGAGACAATGCATAAAACATTCAGTGAAAAATAAATGTCCTTTTCCAAATTTTTTTCTATATCATTCCATTTTACCTTTGTAATTACATCTCTGCCCTACCACACATGCATCCCTTCTAGATTGTTCAAAGTTTGCTATGTGACACATATTGTAGATGTAGTGTGGTAAGATACATCTGAAGAGGTGTGAACTTATACCTCTGAACATACACCATTTTGTCAGCTCAGTGTTACCTCAATAAAAACATAATAAATGGCTAGATTAAATAATTTTAAAAAAGCAACTGTCTACTCCTCAGCAGACCAATAGGGGTAATAAAAAACAAAGAGAGTAAATTTTGGCTTGTGTGATCTAGAAAAGCCTTAAATGATCAGAGTCTGAGATTTAAATTTTTGTATCTCATCATCACAAAATTGTTGGCTCTATCTAAGTGAATGACCATCTTCATTTCGATTTCCATTCATTTCAGTCTGGAAGAAATGGGAAGGCTACCAGAGACTACATTAACCTTTCTTGTACACACAGGTTCCAGATGGATTTAAAGTAGGAAAAATATCACCCCCTGTTTACTTGACAAATGAATGGGTGGGCTATAATGCACTCTCTGAAATCTTCCGGAATGATTGGCTAACTCCTGCACATGTCATTCAGCCACCTGAAGAGGATGGTGATTACGTTGAACTCTATGATGCTGGTGCTAATACTGATGGTGGTGATGATGATTCTAATGATGTTTATGAGGATACTTATGACCATGCCAGTGGCAATGATGATTTGAATAAGCAGATTGATCAGGCTAATGATGTTGGTGGAGATCATGATGATGGTGACAATGATGAGACTGTTGATGATGAAGACAATAATCATGAAGATGTTCCTATTTGGCCAAGGTTGGTTTCTGGATTACTTGCATTATCCATGTTTATAATTTCAGAACTATTTGTATCTTGACTTTACTTTCAAAATGTATTACCAAGAGGGCCTCCCTGGTGGCGCAAGGGGTTATGTCTCAGCACTATGAAGCTATCAGCAGCCACTGCATCACCAGTTCGATCCCCAGCCAGGCACTAACCTGCATGGCGCAGCAGACCTCTCCTGTCTCACCCGCTGCTCCCCTCAGCAGTGTATTTCAGTCTATCCGCCTGTTCTGCTCCCCACTTTGTCTCTGGTAAATCCTCTCACCCCTGCTCCCTGCACCACTGGTCTACACCCCACCTCTTGTATGCAAAAATAAATAAGTCTTTAAGAAAATGTATTACCAAGAGAGGGAATGAATTACATGTGCACATTGATAAATGGTTGTTTTCAATAATAGGTTTCAAATTGTTTTAATGGAGTATACTTAATTTTACATTCTTGGTATGGTGTCTATTTCATTAGTATTCAAGTATTTATTAGGTTCTTCTTTATAACTGAAATTACTTGGGTGTTTCTGTTAAAATTAATGCTACTGAATTATCCTCCTATGTAAAACTGCAATGAGTGTAAGGAATGGTACAAAAAACTAAGTGGTATGCTTCTTAATAGCTATAAAACAAAGCCCTGGTAATTGTGAGCAAAATCCTAAATTTACTGAGAAAAATTAATTACAAACTTGATTCTCACTTGATGTTTTAGGCTGCATTTTTTACTAACAGAGTTATTCTTGGAATTCTGAAAACTGTGGTAACTAAACTCAGTATTCATTCAATTTTATCTTCTTATAAGGTAGCTGTACAAATGGTAATATTTAGTGAGGCAGTGTTTTTGGCATGCAACCAGTTGTTTGCTCTCTATATAGTTCCTTGTTCCTGCTCTAAACGAGTGTGTTCTTATTTACAGATACTCGTGATCTGTATTTACTCTGCTCTCAAAGAAGTCTTGTTAATAGAGAATATTTTTACATTTTAGGAAAAAAAATAAAAGAGAAATGTTTGATTATAATAGTGAAGTATATATAGTGTTCTATTACTTTTCAAATAATGTTATGGGGGAATATACATGACAGAGCAGACTATCATTCAATATTTTTTTCTTTTTTTGCCAACTAGAAAAATCTACAAGGAATTCTGTTGTCAAATAAATTTGATTTTTAAATTACCATAGTTACATATGTTTAATGTTGTCTCTTGCAAAAGATCATTAGGACATTTTGTTAAACTTGTTGTTCTTAGCAACTCATTAAGTGACTGTATTAGGTTAATGAGATCTATATTATTGAACTTCCTTGTGGTAGTAGTAGAGCAATTGATGGGATTCTGTAACAAAGCAGTCAATACATGTTAGAAAATCAAGGCACATTTTAAAATGAGCAAATTAGATATAGATTGCAAGAATTATTCAAATATGTTCTGGCTGATCCAAAATAATGGGCTTAATCATTCATGTGGCTGTGAAGTTGCTAATGCATGAAGTAGTCTATTATTTAAGGAAAAAAAACATATTCTTGCTACTCACTTAACACATGTTCTTAATAAAGGATGCAAATTTTCTTCCATCTGCCATCCAGATGCAGCCAGGGAATCGACAGCAATTATAATGTTAGTTCAGTGTTTACGATCGACGGAATGAAAAGGCATTTTCTTATCTATATCTAACTGGTAGTGTTCACACAGAGCAAAAACATGCCTGGAAATGGTACCTATGTATAAAATGCATACTAATTCTGCTTCATATGCTGACTTTCAAATGTGTTTTTGTTGGGTGGCTTTCTGTCATTAATTGGATCTCATTATCAGGCCAGGCTATGGCAAAGATGAAAGCTGCAAACAAGGTGGAAGAAATGGAAATGAGGGAGGAGAAGGAACCTGCAGCAACTATGGAAGTCACCAGACCAGAGGAAGCCAAGGAGACAGAGCAGCCAGTGGGGTCAGTGCAGCGATTGGAGAGCAAGAAGGACAAGGAGCCAATATAGATAGCGGAAGAAGAGGGATCGAGGGTGATGGAGGCAAGGGAGCCAGTGGAACCAATGAAGAAAGTGAAGCCCTTGAACTCCATGGAGAAAATTGCTCAGAGATAGAAGATCTGGGATTGGAGATAGCAGCATTCCAGGACTTTGAACATCAACAGGAGGTAATATACAATTTGAAAATGAGAATCATTTTCTCTCCTTGTGAATGTGTTTCTTCATGTGATATGTTTTCAGTGACTCCAAATGTACTTTAAACTACTATCCCAAAGCCTTAAAGTTTTTTTAATTATAGCTGTAGATAAATATTTATTTAAATTTTGATGGGAAAAAGTATCTTCTTTGTTTACTTAGATCACTCAGATCATATGTTTGAGATAGCACATACAGTTAAACAGTGAACACATACAGTTTTTTTTTTTCCAGGAAGTTTTCATTGTGGAAAAATAAGCATAAGATACTATTTTCCCACTATAACCATTTTTGAGGGCCAAATTCAATGAATTAGGTAAATTCACAATGTTGTACAGTGGTTACCAGCATTCATCATCCCAAACAAATAATTATTCCCACATTATTGTCACCCTCAGTACTGTTAGCCTCTATTCTACTCTCTGTCTAGTTACCTTATATCTTTATATAAGTGGAATCATGAAGTATTTATCCTTCTGTGTCTGGCGTATTCACTTGGCATATTTTCAAGGTTCATCCATGTTGTAGCATGTATTAGAATTTTTCCTTTTAAGGTTGTATAATATTCCATAATAGAAATATATCACATGTTTATCCACTCATCTGTTGATGGGCACTTGGGTTGCTTTTACCTTTTGCCTCTAGTTCATGAATAATGCTCTGTGAACACTGGTGTACAAGTCTGTTTTTAGAGTCCCCGTTTTTAATTCTTTGAACTATATACTCAGTCCTATATACCTAGGAGTAGAATTGCTAAATGCACAATTGCTAGTGTGGAATTGTTAGCTGCTGTTTTAACTTTTTGAGGAACTATTAACACATAAAAATTAAATAGAAATAATGTCCTGTGTTTAGACAGTGATCTTCTCATTCACAAAATGTTTACTGACTATAAATAGGTTTAGAAATATTCAAGTAGCTTCACAGATGCTATATCAATGGGAATTACCACAGAGAACATTTCCTGAAGCATGTGGTGTTTGAACTAATTCTTGACAAATGACTCTCTGAAAACGCTGGTGAGATTTCAGACAGAAGAAAGATCATACCAACTTACTTAACCAGACTATCGTCTGATATCACAGAAACTGGCTTAAAAGATGCCATGTTCTTTGTGAATTAGTGTGCTTGTGGAAGTAATTTCTTCTGTCTTTAAAGCATTCCCTCACCTCTTCACTGCTTGGTGAGCTAGTCACTCTTTATGATCCAACTCACATACCATCTTTGGCTTCCCAAGGCAGGATGATACACCTCTCCCCCTGTGGTCACAAGCATGTTCCCCATAGTTTGATTTCAGTAATTATGACACTGTAACTTAATCATTTGTTTACTTGCTTTTTCGACACACTACATTGTGAACCCTTAAAAGGTAAGAGTTATCCTTGATTTTTTTTCTCTATCTGGTCACCAAATCCCATGTTTCAACCTAGAATTTGGTTTATGAAAGGCACACAATAATTATGGAATAAAAAAGGAAGGAAAGAAAGAAAAAAAGGGGAGGAAGGAAATTCCCTACATGATCTCCAATGGGAAAGCAGTATGAGCAGAAAAGTATCTATGTTCTATCTCTCTGTCCATCTATCTATCTATCTATCTACCTACCTACCTACCTACATACCTACCTACCCACCCATCTATCATCTGCCTATCTGCCTTTCTATTTACCTAATATCTTAATTAAAAACATGAAAACGGGATGTGTCAACATAGTTGTCATAGCAGCCCTGAATATCTCCAGTTATCTCAATGAATGTTTCTAAAATTTGCAGTGAATGAATATTTCATCTTAGTTTAGGAAGGACATGTTGCTATACAACACCTTTGTTGTTGGAAAGGTCATAAAAACAAGTCTTTAGCAGGGATTGCAACTCTTCAATGGCAAGAATTACTGTGTAGACACACAAAAAATGCTTATCAAGAGACAAGCTTACCAAAAAAGAGTATGTTTTCCAACATGATATGGCATCTCACATGAGTTCTGTCACATTGTGGCATTTCGTGACTTGAATTTCTTTGTAAGTTCATAGAATCAGGATAGATTTTCAGTGAAGCATGTTCACACTCTTGAATTTGTTGATTTTCCATTACTAGCTTTGCCATTTGATAAAATGGAATTGATACCTCCACACTGATAGCATAGCTGAATGTAAGTATTGGAATCAGACTTTGGTGTCAAACTCTGGTCCCCCTAATCATCTCTGTGATCCCAAATTAAATGATTTAACTTCTCTAACCTTTAGATTCCTTATAAGTAAAATGGAGATCATTGTATTTACCTTTGACTTTGTTGTAAGGATTCACAATGATATATAATTAAGAAGACAAATAGTACCTGGTGCACAGTATTCCACAAATAGTGGGCCCCAAATTGTATACCCAGGGACTTAAGCTCCTTGTATTTCTCCTCCAGCATCATCTCAACAGGCGTTAGTTTTCTCTCTTCTGACAACATTGTTAAATTCTGGTAAATGGGTTTTATAAAGATGCAGAACTATAAATGTTACAAATTTCACAGTTTCTCAAATGACCATGTATATATATTTCTCTCGCCGTTAATCTGCTAATATAGTCAAAATTGATTTTCAATCTTCTTTTAGGAGCCAGGTGATAGAAGTGAGGCCTCAAATGCCATTGCCTCAGGCCCAGCCCTCGCAGCAGCTGATGATGAGAGTGACAGTATGGACATATCGGAAGTATCAACGGTCTCCGGGTTTTCTGCCAGCTACTCATCTCCATCCAATGGTTCTGGGACTGCAAATGCTGACTTTGCCAGTGCCATCCGTAAGTGTGTTTACTGTCCAAATGTTGGCATCTGTTCCCATATTAAAGACAGTGTTAGGCTACTGGTTCACAATCTGAAGAGTCAAGTCATTCAGATGTTGAGTTGACATGAATTCAGGTGGATATATGCTTTTAAAATATCTACTCGTCACTGATTTTTATGGCATGTAAACGTGGGTTTTTCTTCTCTTTTTTTGTAATCTAATCTAATCACAGTAAGTAGAAATACATTCATATTCAGAAATGTATTTTAACCATCATGATTTGTGTTATATCCTACAGAAATGATATCTCCAGTAAAAATAAAATTCAGTGAAAGAAAAGGAACTTTTCTAGGCTGTAACTCACTTGTAGAAACACTGAAACATATATGGTGTACGTGGTATAGACTAGTAATTTCTCTCACTCTCTTCCCCTCACTTCTTCACAGTATATGCTGGATTAGTGGAAGTACCTGAGAAATCACCTGAGCAGCCCTCTGAAGTCAATGTTAACCCACTATATGTCTCTCCTGCATGTAAAAAACCACTAATTCACGTGTATGAAAAGGAATTCACTTCTGAGATCTGCTGTGGTTCTTTGTGGGGTGAGTTTGCTTTCTTAAAACTGTGTTTTGTTTTTAAAGAATATATTTTTACCTATGTAACAAACCTTTGAAAAAATCATAGATGTAAAATATTTGTTTGCTATTACTAAACCATTACCACCAAGCAAATAAAAAATGTATATATATGTAGAAGTTAATTCCTTATTTTGCTGATTTTTTTTCACTCGATGCAGTTTGATACTTCAATTGGCACGCCCTTCCCTCTTTATGCTATGTTCCTTTTTAACATAAATTAACTTAGTTAAGTATAAAACTGAGTTATGATTATTTTAAATTTGAAGTTAATATTTTTAATTTCGGGTAGTGTACAGTATACAATAACAAAAGATAGTACAAGAAAGATTTCTGCACATTCTTCTTTTTAAATAATGAACATTTGTAGAGAAAAATCCTGTAATTTCTTAACATTAATAAACTTTTCTAATCTTTTGTTTTAGAAGAATTATAACCTCATCATCAGGGCTAAGACAATGTTTTACCTTAAGCCAGTCTGAATCATAAATAAAACAGAATAAACAAACATAAGGAAGGGAGAAATCCAGAGTAAATGCCAACTTCCAACTTGCAATCTCATAGATTTTGCTTAACGTATGATTGAACAGGGAACAGCATTTTAAATTTAAATTATATCAGCATAGCAAACATTACACTTATGTGGATTGAACATCTCAGGAAAAAAATGTCATCCTCAAAGTTTTGCTAATGTGTCAGATAAAAAGAAAGCAAAGTTTGCTGTTATCATTTCTGTCGGGCAACTACTCAGATGTAGCTAATGTCTACTAACTCATTTTTATAGCTTGTGGTTTTATATTTTGAAAAATAAAAGATTACAGTCAGAATTGGTTTTACTTCCCCTCCTTCCTTGAGTCCCCTGTGGGAGGAAGATGTTCCTAAGCTTGCCATCGTCCATTACTTAGAGAACTGCTAAAGGATAGAGCAGGGCCAAGTGAGGGCGAGACACCTGCCTTTCCTTTTTACACCCACGGAGCACAAATATTCTCCAAATAGAGGAAGTCATAGAAGTACTGACTCTTACATGACATTGCTGATTTTCTCCTCTGTCTCAGGTTATGAGGAAAAAATCTCACAGTGGTTTGAAATATATTCTAAATTTAGTTCAATCTTCTATTTCGCTGTTCTCACTTGGTCCTTAAATTGTGCTTATATTTGCATGAATAGAGCCCCAGACAAATAACAAGAGTAGGAATTTAGATATACGAATGTAGGAGCTAATTTCATAGGCAGTTAGCAATGTAAGTTTTTAAATATCTGCATGAACACAGAATCACTCAATTTAAAACCAATTTATATATAATTATTTTTAAAACATTCAAACCATTCATTATAAGAAGATATCAGAAACTAACTGAATTGAAGTCTTTGTATGTGCTAGATATCCTTAATGTTTACTAGTAATTTTCAATAAGGTTTATTGATTTTTATAAGGTTTGGGACACTACTGAAGGATTTTAATTGTGTGTGTGTGTGTGTGTATGTGTGTGTGTACTTCTGTTTGTGTGATGGCCACACTGGAACACCAGTCAGTAGAATATCCCCAGAGGGTATTATCTTCCATTATTTAATGCATTTCAGTGAATTTTTTTCAGTTTATGTAGAGAGTTCATTGTTACACAGAATGAAATTAACGTTAGCCCAAAATGATAAAAAGTCACCTTTACATAGATCAGCATGCTGCAGTAGCAAAAATATACTAATATGAATTCAATTATAAAAATGTAATTTGAGCTAATATAGCACTTTTCTTTTTCTATATGCACAGGAGTGAATTTGCTGTTGGGGACCCGATCTAATCTGTATCTGATGGACAGAAGTGGAAAGGCAGAAATTACTAAACTCATAAAACGAAGACCATTCCGTCAGATTCAAGTTGTCGAGCCACTCAATTTGCTGATTACCATCTCCGGTTTGTCTGAGAACCAAAATTAGCTGAGCAATTATGCAGATTAATTAGGTTGCAAACTGGGTTAAAGATTTTCCCAGGTGAAAGAATTCATAGGAAAGCGCTTTAAATATAACCTTTAACTGGGTCACCAGACTTTCCTTCCCATATTTTCTTATCTATTTACAACTGAAACTAACTTTGGACTTTCTTTCAGTGTCTTGTATCCAATTGTAATACACTGGACCCAGGCCAGTTAGAAGAAAAGCTATGTCATTGTTTTCTGTAATAAGCACCGATAATATCATAACTCACAACGTCACCCGTCCGTGTGCACACATGAGCACTCGAACAAAGGGTACAATATTGGGTAAAATGAGTCTATTGTCCCTGGCACAGTCTTATCATAAGCAACTGTTGACAGGGTTTGTAACAAGAATGGATTGAGGAAAAAAATAATAACCCTATTCAGTTATTTTCTCAGTATGCTGGAATGAAAGAGCACCCTCCAGACAGCATACACCCCTCTCATACATGCACATGATCAGTGATAGCTCTGTGTCTCTGAATCCCAGAAGGGTTCTGGCTTAGATAAAAGCTGAGGAACTAATGAATGAATTGGTAATGCTGTTGCCTGCACAGTGACAGCCTTAAAGTGTCCCAAAGCAAGTAGCTGCTAGGCACTTTGACTCTTAGAAGTGAGCGATCAGAGAGACTTTACCATCATATTTCCAAACTCTAAAGGAAAGAAGACTCTGATGCAATGTCCTTTTTCAGTGTGCTTTTTATTTTAATGAAAACATTTGGTTGAAAAGGCCAAAGAACTTCACTTTTCTGTTCTTCTAATAGATGAAAAAAATTGACCGAATAAAAACACTGTCTTTTCTTTTTCTTTTTTTAATCTCTCAGGCCATAAGAACAGACTTCGGGTGTATCACTTGACCTGGCTGAGGAACAAGATTTTGAATGATGATCCAGAAAGTAAAAGAAGACAGGAGGAAATGCTGAAGACTGAGGAAGCCTGCAAGGCTATCGATAAGCTGACAGGCTGTGAACACTTCAGTGTCCGTAAGTCTCATCTCATGTTTACTATGGATCGGGAGAGTTTACTTCCCTCCATTTGGCAGAGCACGTGGTTGTGAAATGCAGAGTAGAGGAAGGAAAGAACTTACAACTTCATATGCAAGAATGAGTAAATTTCATTGAGATATCTTTCATGCCTCAATCATGTCTGTTACTTAGGTAATATTTATTGGCCGAGAAGATACTGAGGTTATACTTAGTTTCCTTTCCCACCTTTTTTTCCCTTTCCTAGTCACTCTAAAATATTCAAGATGAACCAATAATTTTTTTACTGCCTCTATATAACATCAGCTATATAAGTGTTCTCAGTGTATCTTCAGTAACTTCAGAAGGAGATTCATATGATATCTTTGTAATAACAATTAAGTATAGTCACGTAATAAATCCCCCCATTTTTTAAATGAGAAAATCCCTCTTAATACTGACCAGGAAAATTTACAATTAATCAAAAAGTAAATTATTTTATGGTTTGCTGACTCTGGCTCCATAGTTGATATTCATGAGTATAGTTGCTAAATATTTCCTGTCCAGTTAGAATATTTTCACAGCTGTGAAATGGGGTAACAACTCCAGGGTCTCTGAATTCTGCTCTTAGCTGTCAACAACTGGGAAGTAGTAGAATGTCGTGCTTTTATATTTCTGAAGCAAATCTGTTCTACTCTCATCCTTCATCTTCTTTCCTATTCACTAACTGCCCCTTCGAACAGAACTCACGGCCTGGGTGAGTTAGCTGGAAACCCATACTGTTGGTTACAGCAGGATACTTTGATCCCGACTGACCATTTGTGTTCTGTTTATAAAAGGCCATCCCATGATAGGTTTTCACATGTGTGTGTATATATACACATACCACTAAAGGTAGATCTGATAACTTGGGCATTAAATAAACATGCAGCTTTCTTTTAGTTTTGTGTGTCACTACTTTCCTCCAAATCATGTTACGTATTTTGGTATCCAGAGGTGAAAGACATTCCCAGATGTTAGCTGAGGAGCTTGTGTAGCAGAACAGCCTCCTACTGACTTACACATTTTTTAGTTCAGTAAGAAATCATTTACAAAGATAGTCATCTTGCAAATCTATACTCTTGGTTAAGTGGAGGGACTAGTTAATTCTAGTTGTCCTGACTGACCCCATTTTCTCTTCATCTTTGCCAACACTTGTAGATGTCTATCTTTTGATTCTAGCCATACAAATGGATATCAAGTGGCATCTCCCTGTAGTCTTGATTTGCATTTCACTGCTGACTAATACTATTGCACATCTTTGGAAGTGTTTGCTGACCATTTGTGTATTTTTCTTGAGTTGCTTGTCTTTATGTTGTTAGATTGTAAGCATTCTTTATATATTCTGGTTACTAGACCCTTACCACATATGAACTGAAAATATTTTCTCCCATTCCTTTGGTTATCTTTTCGATTTTTGTTAGTGTGCAAGAAGTTTCATGCAAAGAAGTTTCAATTTTGATGAAACCAAATTTATCTATTTTTTCTTTCATTGTGTATGCCTTTGGTGTCAAATATAAGAAATCACTGCCATGAAGATTTATTCCTATATTTACTTCTAGGAGTTTTATAGCTTTAGTTCTCACATTTAAGTCTTTGATCCATTTTTGAGTTAATTTTTATATATGATATAAGGGTCCAACTTCATTCTTTTGCATGTGGATATTCACTTGTCCCAGTTACATTTGTTGAAGAGACTGTTCTTTCCCTATCAGGTGGTCTTGGTACCATTAACCACAGATGTCTGAACTAAATTGTAGACTCCTAATTCTACTCCATTAATCTATATGCCTCGCCTTATATCATCACTACACTCTTTCCATTACTGTAGCTTGCAGTAAGTTTTGAAATTGGGAAGTGTGAATCATGCAACTTTGTTCTCTTTCAAGATTATTTTGGCTGTTTTGGGCCACTTTCCAATTCCATGTAAATATTAAGATCAGCATTTTTATTTCTTCATAAGAGGCCATTGGGATTTTATAGGGATTCATTGACTCTTTAGATCATTTTGTATATTATTGCCATGTTAACAATGTTTACTTCTATGTCTACAGGTCTTCTTCAACTTCTTTCAGCAAAATATTTTGTATTTTTCATTTTACAATTCATAATGATTTTGAAAATTAATGCATACAATGTAAAACACTATTTTGTTACCTTTTAGGGGCATCAAATTGTAAATAAATAGCTTTTCTAAAAATATAAAATCTATGCTCTTATATTGTGAATATGATATTTTCAACTATATATACAAATAGTTGAGTGTTCTTATTAACCCTGTGACATTGTTACTTTTATCATTCTAGTCCAACATGAAGAAACGACTTACATTGCTATTGCTTTGAAATCATCAATTCACCTTTATGCATGGGCACCAAAGTCCTTTGATGAAAGCACTGCTATTAAAGTACGTATTCTCCTTTTCCTTTGGATCATATGGATTTCTTTTAAGAAATCGTAAAGAGTAGTGTTTTGGAATATAGGAACACATATATATGTGCCAGTCTTTTGCAGTTAATGTAATTTGAATAAATCATCTCAATAATTATCATTTGACCTGTTTTTAGACAATTCACAAGCACCACAAAGGAGAATGTGAGGGAAATACCTGAACCATCCCCCTTAGAGAACTTCCTCACCAACTCCTCACTCCCAATTCCTGTAGTTGATTCGTTTACCTTCTCTTCTAGAGCCCCAAGCACAAGCTTTAGGAGCCACCCCAATGACTTGAACCTGAGAAATTCCCTCTTCTTAGTTGGGGAAGGGTGGAGAACTAAGTGAACATAAGAAAATGTGTGACAGTGGTAGAGGGAGAAACCAAATGGAGGAGGAATGAAGGAACAGGGACGAGAAACCCTTTGCTCTAGTTATTAAGGCTATAAGAGATGGGGGTGTCGGGGAAAGGGCTGGGTCTATATTCCTTCCAAGCTGGAACTCTAAACACGTTTTTCTCTAGAACTATTGCAAGAAATGGTGGTTAGGCTTATTTGGATTACCAGTACTATTTCCACCTTTATTATGGTTTAACTGAACTTCTATGGATCAGCTTCATTAAGGTAACCATTCAGTGTCCCAAATAATTAAGGTATTGATGACTTTTAATCACACCTCATGAACTTGGGACTCTTTATCTTTGTTATCATTTTATAATGTTACATAATCCCACTTAAATAGGATTATTCTGTATCTGTTCCACAGTAATGTTGACCGATTAGTGAACTGGAAGCATTATATAAAGTCCAGTAACTCCTAATCTGGGATGTACCTTAGAATCATCTGGAGCATTTATTAAAAGTTTAGATATCAGACCCAACCCCAGGCTAAATTGGTAGGTCTGGAGTGGGGTCTAGAAATCTGTATTTTTAGAAAATGTTCCAGATGGTTTAGAACTAGACGGTTTATGAACAAGTGTTCACCAATCATTGGTAGGAATACATCATAGGGGACTCCAGGAAAATGTTCATGAAATATTTCTGTATCTTAGGGCAGAAACTGTTCACATGGTAAATTTTTAGGCTAAAATATCACATATATACAATAAAGGTGGGCTAATTTTTTGGACAGCTACTTGATGTATATTTGCACAAGACATTTATTGTTTTATGCAAATCCGACTACTTTGCAGACAGCCTAGGTCTGCCCTGACACAAATCGCATCCCTGATCTGATCTGCCTAAATTGGGCCTTGGGTCAGTTGTCAGTATTTGGATATGGGTTTGTTCTTGGGTGTCTGCTGATTGGTCAGAGTTGCCTGGTATGGAGCTGGAAAGCAAAGAAGATAAGTACCAACATTCTGTCTAGCCTGATATACAGTTCCTGGTCCAAGTCCTCACTCCAGTTCTTGAATTCCACTTCATGACTACAGTATGGTGACTCCTGTGATGCCCCGTCCTCTACTGTGACCTGAACTTGACAATGAATCCTGTTTGGCTTTTTGTTTCCTTGGACTAGGAACCATAGAAGCCTAGAATACATCCAGTCTGTGGTAGGTTAACATGTCTGGCCTTTTTCATTCCCTACCAAGTATGCATTGATCAATCAGCAGACTCCGAAGGAGACTACATGTCCTATGAAGCCTATATACGAATACTGGCAAAAATACAGGCAGCTGATCCAGCAAACCGGTTTAAGAGACCAGATGAGCTCCTTCATTTGCTGAAGCTCAAGGCAAGCAATTTAAAGACAACAGATGGAGTGCAGGGCTATTCAAAGTTGTTATGATCATTGGTGATTTAGCCTTTGAAGAGGATCACAATATTTAGAACCAGAATATAATTATATTCTTAAAGTAACATCTAAAAAAGTGGTAATACATAGGCTCTCAATATATTATGTAACTTAAAAAATCAAACTGGGTTTCTATAAGCCTGTTGAGCAAGAGGAAAGGGCCGTTTTTGCCTTGGAGTGTCATTTTGGCCTTTTGGCCATATTTGGTTTTCTATCTACAGGTATTTCCGACAGTTGGTCATAAGCCAGTGACAGTTGACCTGGCTATTGGGTCTGAAAAAAGACTAAAGATTTTCTTCAGCTCAGCAGATGGATATCACATCATCGATGCAGAATCTGAGGTTATGTCTGATGTGACCCTGCCAAATAACGTAAGATCCCTAGAAATTATTATATAGTACAATTAGACTTTTTCAACTGTCAGAAAGATTTAGGAATATGATTATTGATATCTATACTGGAACTGGGACCTAAAAGGTAAGAAAATCGTACCAGAAAGTAGTCATGAATAAACAAAAATCACTAATGGCTTCTTAGTACATACACCTGTGTTTGTTCTACAGCTAGATTTGTTTGTCTGGCACAATGTTTTATTTGTTTTAAAATTAACTGAGTTTTTACCTAAACAAAGGTACTCTGTTAATAGAACCAAAAGATCTGACATCAGGCCCACATTACTATTTCACATTATCAGCTGGAATCAGTTTGTGCCTGTTCTTTTATATTTATTTTTTTTATTAAGAGGACTTAGGGGTGAAGGTTACCTTTTCAGATGTCTTTACCATGCCACAGCTACCACCAAAGTGCCCATAATCCTCTACATAGTCAATTTGGCCCCTCCCCCCTTTACCCCCCACCCCATCCCTCCCCCTCTGGCATCCTCAATTCTTCAGTCATATTTCTAGGGTTTGCTTTGGTTTAGTTTTGTGTGTTCCCTTGTTATTTTTCTTTATATTCCATATGTGAGTGAAATCATCTGGTATTTGTCTTTCTCCTGACTTATTTCACTTAGCATAATCCATTACCTCCAGTTCCATCCACGTTGTCACAAATGGCAAGAGTTCATCTTTTTAATAGCTGATTAGTATTCCACTGGGTATCTAGACCACATTTTCTTAATGTATTGCTCTCTTGGTGGGTATTTAGGTTGTTTCCATAACTTGAATATTGTAAACAGTGCTGTAGTGAACTTAAGAGTGCATATATTCCTTCAAATTAGTGACTTTGTATTCTTCACGTAGTTTCTTAGGAATGGAATTACTGGATCATATGGCATATCTATTTAATATTTTGAGGAACCTCCATACTGTTTTTCATAGGAGCTCGACCAGTCTACGTTCCCACCAATGTTGTACAAGGGTTTGTTTTTCTCTACACCCTCACCAGCATTTGTTGTTTAATATGGGCCATTCTCATAGGAGCGAGGAGATACCCCATTATGGTTTTGATTCCTATTTTTTCTGATAATAAATGATGTTGAACATTTTTTCTTGTGCCTGTTGGCCATCTGCATATCTTTTTTGGAGAAGTGTTTATTAAGCTCTTCGGCCCATTTTTAATTGGCTTTTTTCTCCTTTTGTTGAGTGAACTCTTTGCAGAGTTTGGATATTGCTGCTGTCAGATGTATGATATGCAAATATTTCCTGCCATTCAGTGGGGTGTCTTTTTGTTTTAATGAAGGCTTCTTTTACTGTATAGAAATTTTTTTAGCTTATGTAGTCCCATTCATTTATTTTTACTTTTGTTTTCCTTGCTGTTGCAGTTGAGTTCACAAAGACATCCCTGAAACCAATGTCATAGAATGTTTTGCCTACGTTTTCTTCAGTGTATTTAGTCTCTGGCCTTACAAACAAGTCTTTCATCTAGTTTGAATTAGTTTTTGTGTATGGTGTGAAAACATGGTCCAGCTTCATTCTTTTCCATATAGCTGTCCAATTTTCCCAGCACCATTTGTTGATGAGATTGTCCTTTCTCCATTGTGTACAATTGATTGTCCCTATAAATGTGAGCTTATTTTTGGGCTCTGAATTCTATTTCATTGGTCTGTGTGTCTATTTATATTCTAATACCATACTTTTTTTAAATCAATATGGACTTGTAGTGTAGTTTGTAGTCTGAGTATATAATACTACTCTTCTCGTCTTTTTTGTCAAGATTGCTTTGACTATTCACCGTCTTTTGTGGTTCCATATAAATTTCAATAATGCTTATTCTATTTCTTTGAAGAATTTCTTTAAGACTTTGATAGGAATTACATTGAATCTGTATATTTCCTTGGGTAAGATGGACATTTAAACAATATTAATTATTGCAGTCTATGAGCATGGAATATCTTTCCATCTCTGTGTCTTCTACTTGTTTTAAGACTGTCTTATAGTTTTTATTGAATACGTCTTTCACTTCCTTATTTAGTTTATTCCTAGGTATTTAATATCTTTGATGCTACTATAAATGGGACTGTTTTCTTGATATCTTTCTCTTGTAATTCATTATTTTCATATAGGAATGAAACTGATTTATTGTTTCTAAAAGTGTTTAGTGAAATCTTTAGGCTTGAAAACTATATTTAAAAGGGAAAGCTGAAATAACTTTGCTTCATCTTTTTTTAATTCCTCAGTTTATCAACAATTTTATCAGTTTAGCTTTATACAAAAGTCTAGGGGGAAACATTTTTGCTGTGGCAATATAATATTTTGCACACTGAAAATTTTTGTATAATTGTTAGATCACTAGTGCATACATGAAAAAATCATTTTGGTCATGTTAATAATCTAATTATCTGATCATAGGCTATCACCTATGATTGTATAGAAATCACCCTCTTTGTAATGTAGAAATTACTAAGCCAAGCCCAACCAAAACCACTTAAATAGACATGAGTTCAGGCTAATTTTTATATAAATTTTATAGTACTCGTCAGCTGAAGTATCTTCCCTAGCTTCCTGCATCTTATTTTTATGTCATGTCGGAGAGCTCTTATTTTGAAGCTATTGCAGCATTGAACATTGCAGAATTGGTCCAAGTTTATGCTTATTTGAAAAGTCATTTAAGAAGATTGAACCCTATGTTCCATTTGACTGCCAACCAAGGATAGTTATTTCTTTTTGAAGCAATCAGTTATTGTAAAAGCACGAATAAGAGAAGATGAGTTTTTAGGGGGATAAAATCATATTCTGACCTAATTAGGATACCTTAAATGTATTCGAAAATAGTATTTTTTGATAAATGTCCTAGTATCTTGACCCATTAAAAGAGAAAGAGTTCCAGTATAAGGGAGGGGGAAGTGTCTTCTGAAACAGAGTACTAAAAATAATATTTTTCCAAGAGTGCTAGATTACAATAGCTGTGATGCTATAAGGCAGCCCTGTGTACTAAGGAATATCTGGTTACTTCAAGAATCATCTGAGAAGCAAGAGGATTACCTCTGAGACTTTCTGGATTTATAGCGGTCCAGTTTTATTCTACACAGATTTTATTGAGACAGCCTTCTTTCCTGCAATCTTTTTCTCTTTTCCTTCATTTCTTTTCTGATTTAATTGCTAATGCGAGTGCCCAGGGAACGCATTAAAATTGCTTTTCGCCTCTGGATTCCCATTTTAGTTTTAAGGATTGTTGTTGCTGAGACATGGCCTTGTGCCCTTGGCCTGAGTCCGCTCGGTTTGGCAAGTATAGTTTCTGACCTTATTTCTGTAACTTGCTAATGTGGAGAGATAGTAGAGGAATATAATTGTTCATTTCTCTGGGAAATACTGTTAATGTGCCAAGGCAGTTCAAGTGAGTTTTTGTAACATTGTTTTATGCATCATCAGATTTATATATTCTGAGATATTTCTTCGTGAATCATATAATATGTCTCTGAATTTGTCTGTATTAAGGTTATATAAATTGGATAAGAGATCCTTCATTTCTTGTGAAGAAAGGATGACTGATGACTGTTATATTTCAGGCATCAGAGAATATCACAAAGCTGACCTTTGTAAACATTTGAAATTCAAGCTCTTCTTAAGTTAATTTTATATTCTGGATATGAATGAATTGGCTGATTACCAATGATTGTGTATTTGTTACTTGGTTCACACCCTCCTTTCCAAAGTATTTGCTGAAGTAAATCCAAAATCCAACTCTAACAAATAATATTTTTTATGGCACTGAACATAGTACTTTGTGAAATTTCAATGAGTTTCTCTGTGTTGAAAATATATCTCTATTTTCTTTCAAACAAGGTTTTCTCCCTAGTGGAAAATATTATACAGTGATGACCTTATGACACAGAGAGGGCTCTTTTCAAGTATTGGATAGCATACTTTTTAATATAAATTACAAGTTTCTTTTCCTCCCTGTACTTTGAACCCCCCTTTGGTCTTTACTGATCAGCCAATCTACTTCACTTAAAGTAGTAGTGGTAAAATGTTGGACATATAAATCTTTATGAAACATAATTCCAGCCCCTGGAAATCATTATACCACAGAATATCATCATTTTACCTGATTCCTTGGGAATTGGCATGATGCTCACCTTCAATGCTGAAGCCCTTTCTATGGAAGCAAATGAACAACTCTTCAAGAAGATTCTCGAAGTGTGGAAAGACATACCATCTTCAGTGGGTATGTATAAAATTTTTCTTCTTTCAGATGATCTTGACAAGCTTCTATTTCTTAAAGTATTTCATTTTCTCGAAATGTATAGGGTTAATTTGGGATTCTGCATATCTATTCCTGCAACAAGGTATGTGTGTGTGTTTGTCCTCTGCTTGAGTAATTCACAAAGCTACCACAAAAAGACTGATTTTGACTGTCTTAGTTGTTCATTTGCAGTAATTATAGAATTAAAACAGGGAAGGAATTCATTTCACAATAATCTATACTTTTTGTTTTAACTCCCTTTGCTTTGCAGATTTTACAGAGATGTTGAAAATTCTTCATTCCATCACATTGATTTCTGGGGCTTTCCTTTATCTTAGGGGGCTGCAAAATACTCATAAAAGAAGAGCAAAGTGTTTCTATTTCATGCAGTCAATAGTGTTCTATTTAATGAGTAATATTCCTGTGGAAGAATCCAATACAAACTGAATATCTGACATATTAGTTCTAAGATTGCTTCATCCTTCATTTGCAAAAGACATAGATATGACTGACTGGAATGTCTATTAAGTACAACCCAAATGGCAACCTAAAGAAACCTGCCTTTCGTCTTCATCAGGCCAGGACATTTTTTCCTCCTGACCAATGCAAGACTGCTGATCTGGGAAATCTGAATAACTTGAGACTATTGTGTTTGTCTCTGAGCCTTGGTGACTACAGAGGTAATTCTAGACAGAGAACAGAATCCATAGGAACAGTAAAAATTATTAGAGAGCATAGAATGAGTTGGTAGAAAATAAATATTCCTGAAAGGAAGAGAAGTTTAATGAAACAAAGGAGGAGGAAGGGAAGGGAGACATAAGGGAGTGAGGGAGTAGGGGAAGGAAGGGGAAGAGACAGAGACAGAGAAAGATAGAAATCACAGTTTGTCGATAGAGAAATCAGTAGCTTCTGAAATCCCCGTAAAATGGATAAATGTGATCCTCGTGTGACTTTAAGGACAAGTTTGAAATAACTGCTTTTTAATGGACATTTTTCATTATGGGACGATGGCACTGTGCATTGCATCTGCAGAATTCTTTCTTTTTACATACATAGTGTTAAGGATTGTCCTGAAAACGTCCAATTTCTTCAAACAGGTAAGAATCAGAGGGCTTAAAACCATTTTAAGAGACAAAAGGTAAATGCTTACAATATAATTGACAGACATGGGATGAAAGAAACTGAAAATAGTAAATCTTGTTGTAACCTTTACGGCAGTATTTGTGTGATCAATATGTTAATCTGAAATGGCAATATGGAAATTCAAGTGGGAAGCTGAACAAACCCTTATATTTATGCCATTAGACAATCATAAGCACTTTTAAAAAAACTTTTAAAAGACTTTAAAAAAATTATCTGGTACAGATTTTGTCCTTAGGCAGAACAAATTCTGACTTAAAACAAAAAGCTATTTTAATTTACTAGAACTTGAAAGATAATCTCTGTATGTAAAGTGATTTATATCATCATAAGAACATGATATTTTGTTTTGTGTTAAGGATACTTTGAAAATATTCTGAACTACAGAACAGCACTGATATTCAGAAAATCGATTACTCTCTTTTTTGACAACTGCTTTGTTATTGAAAATTAACCTAGATCCATATTTCTCCAATATTAATATTTCCTTGAGATACACTAAGTGATTTCAATAATAAGATAATTGCTCTTGTTTTCAAACAAATATATATAGCCATAACAATCAGAGCAAGTATTGCTAAATATTCCCAGTCAAAATCATTAGATTTCCAATCATAAGCAAGCCAGTTTAGTAGCTACGTTAAGTGGCAGATTAATGTGTTTCAAAATTAAAGTAGAATTTCTGTGATGCTATGTGAACTATATACTTGGACTCAGAAAGTAACCTGTGCATTAAGTTTAGAAATATTTGCTCTGTGTGGTTGTTGACAAAAATACAATTCGTATAGGTGAAAAAATTCAAATCCAGACAAACTAGATCTATTGTTTCCATCACTTGGGCCACATATTCCCCCTTACTTCCCTCATATTTAGAGTGATTTTAATTGGACCTGTAAAGTTTTCCTCCAGGAGAGCCCTTTGAGTAAAATATGATAGCATTTTCATTATAATTCTGATACCAAGTTTATACACAAAATATTTTGATTTGTAATGTGAAAGGAAGCAGAAATAATGTTTGGGAAGTTTAAGTTGAGAAATTCAAAATGATTCACACTACTTCTATGAAAGATCACTTGTATAAGTTTAATTATTCCCTTATTCCTTCATTAGTCCTTTTGTGCATGTTATATATAGACATACACACGCATGCATTCATATGTACACCATGTAAGATAAATTTTTGTGTAAACTAAGTCATCCTAGAATCTTTGAGAAAAATAGGGAAATTTTTAAAACTATATCAATGCAGAGTTTATTGCCTTTATAATAAAAGAACATGGAAAGTTGATTGAATTTAATTCTGATTTTACTCACATTAATGCACAAATAAAGATGCCTTGTTTTGATGTTTTCTAGTCTATTATAGTTTCACTCAAAATCTTGATATTATTTTAGGTTTTATGATTTTTTTTTTAAGAATTTTTTATTTATACATACAAGCTGGGGTACAGGCCAGAGGCATGGGGCGGCGAGAGGGTCCACCAGAGCCAGAGCGGTGAGCAGAATAGGCAGATCAGAAATACACTGCTGAGGGGAGCAGCGGGCGAGGCAGGAGAGGTCTGCCGTGCCATGTGGGACTCTCCCCGGCCGGGCGTCGAACTCGCGTCGCCGCTGCCGACAGCTCCACAGCGCAGCGCCCAACCGCTGCGCCACCGGGGTGGCCCTATGATTCTTTTGTTTATAGAAATTTGCTTCCCAATAAAATACATAAAGACTATAAACTTGAAAGTTAAATATTTAATAATACTGCTCCCCATGTCAGAAAATACCTTTCTGCCTCAGCTCACTGTTTGACTGTTTAGATAATTAGATTTTATGCTTTAAGGCAATTGTCATAATCCTTATTGCCACCAAGTACTATAAAACAGGAGCCAAACTTAAAATCTTAATAAAAATTTCCTGAGCAAGAAGAGCCTTGCCAGTATCAAATTAGTTTTAGTCCTGTTAATAACATTGTAATACATTGAATTGCATTAAGATTGCTAACATCACTATTTGAGCAAGTCGTTTTTTAAGTTTTAATTTTGAAGTGTTAGGTTTCTATTATGTCACTTGAGCACAAATGCAAAACCTATGGAAATCTCTACCTCATATAGACGACAAAAAAGGCTGAAGGTAGATTTGACTTTATAGAAACAGGCTAGAATTAACCCTTAGCTTTTTCTATGGTTTTGTAGAGTATGGATGCAGCAATTAATTAAGACCTCATAATTCAGCATTGGTCACGGTGATGATAACAGATAGCTGGTTTGAATGCCATTGCTCAACAGCTTGATGGCCAAATGACAGACTATAGGGGGAAGAGAAAAAAGGATGTGTTACCTGAACTGTAATAATGAGCCTCTTAATAAACAAATGTTGACTGTGGTTGTCATTTTTCATTACTGATAGAGTTTGTGTTTTTCTGATTTTTAAATTTTTATTGTAGCTTATGAGTGTACACAGCGAACCACAGGATGGGGCCAGAAGGCCATTGAAGTTCGCTCTTTGCAATCAAGGCTTCTGGAAAGTGAACTGAAGCACAGAGCAATCAAGAAGCTGAGATTTCTGTGTACCCGAGGTGATAAGGTATAGCTTCCGTGCCCCGGCCCAAAAATAAAGCAAACAATGAAAATTCACCTTGTAAATTTTCCATCTGGCGGTAAATATATTTAGGCTGTATTTCTCAAATTGGCATACTGTCGATACAAACAATTTTGCTGTTTTCAGTAGAAACATTGATTTGGAAAATAATGAAATTTGATTTCAAGGAGAATCCATCTTCAAAAAGAGTGAAAATCCTTATTATGTTCTAACAAAGCTTAATATTTGAATTTGCTGATACAGACAAAATTATATTTCTGTCTATCAAATCTCAGGTTTCAATGTATTAAATACTTACTGACGGTGTCTCTTTCTCTTTTTAAAGCTCTTCTTTACCTCTACCCTGCGTAATCGCCACAGCCGGGTTTACTTTATGACCCTCGGAAAACTTGAAGAGCTCCAAAGCAATTATGGTGTTTAAAAAGTTTTCAACGATTTACTATAACATTTACAAACATCATAATTATGCGATTTGCATCTTAAAATTTCTGAGATTAAATGAGTATTCAGTTTTATTGTTAGGGAAAATTAAGTCAGAAACTTAACTTTTAATGTAGCACAGAATAGTTTTAATGAGAAATGCAGCTTTATATATAAAATTAACTATAGCAAGCTCTATGTACTCCAATGGTGTACAATGTCTTTTGCACAAACTTTGTAACTTTTGTTACTGTGAATTCAATTCAAACATTACTCTGGACAGTTTAAAAAGTGTCTATATTCAGATTTTACAACATGGAGGGGAAAAAACCTTTAATTAATTAGATTCCATGCAACTTTCAAAAGAATTGGGCCTGAATGAGATTTTTTTTTAAAAAAAATAATATTAGCAACAAACCACCTGCAAATTTGCGGAGTCATCTAACAAACCAAAGGTTAGCTTATGAAATCAAAATAATGAGCACTATGCTAGAAACCAGACTAAGGTTGAACAACCTGCCTGCCTGCTTGGAAGAAGCTAAAGTGATGAAGGGGGACAGGACACCCTTTTCTTCATTGCTCCCTGACAGTTAAGCCACAGCTAGAGACCAGTTGTATTGTTTTCACCCCATGTTAAGCTGGTTTTCACCTGATACAAAGAAATGAAGAAAGCCTCCGATGCTTGATTTTCCTCAGAACTCCCAAAGATGTGCAATAACTGTTTTTTATGAACCACCAAATAACACACTTGCGAGCCTGAACACAGGACTGAACTCCTAGACACATGTACTGTAGGCTTAGGATTTTAAAAAATACTTTAAAGTAGGCGTCAAAATCTGCCCCCAGGACACATTGGTTGACTTATCAAAATTTTTACCTGTTTGACAGTGTGGCCATCAGGCATCGTGAACTGTTTCCCCAATCCTAGATTACACCAGTTAAAAACTTCTCTCCTGTTCTTAAAGGAAAACAACAAAACACAATAACAAAAAAACTTTGGCTGCTAATACTTATGTTTTTTTTCATGTTTTTATTTCTGTAAAATCAGAAACTAATCTAGAAGTGAAAAGTCCACATGTTACAGGTTATGGGACTCAATGTTACAGGTTTAAAAAAATGGAAAGATTTTGAGAAATATACTACTTTGATCACATACAGAAGTCTACAAATTTAAAGTAGTGAAAAATGTTAGTTCATCTCCCTAATAGGTTATCTTAGACGCCATAGATAGGAGGTGTGTGGTCACCTATGGTAACTGCTACCTGGTGAAAGCATAATTTCTGCATATCCATCCTCAATGCCATGGTTAGTTCTGGGGCAGTAGAGAAGCAACAGAACTACCACAAAGTATACCTCAATATAATTCCTCTAGTTCTGCTTCTAAAATTTAAAGGCAACGCTAGTGGGATGATAATTTTCAAACTACCTGGTTAACCAAAATACAAAAGCAGCTGACTGTGTGTGATTTCATGTATCACATAATGCCTTGGCACCTTGGTGTCAGGAATGACGATCTGGATTTTCCTAACAACTGATATATCAAGAGTACAGTAGCTTAATATTGAGAATTTAGGAGAACCTGAATTCATGAATGAAATAATGAATGTGATTCACATTTCTATTACTGTGACACAATAATGTGATCCTAAAACTGGCTTATCCTTGAGTATTTACAGCTCGAATGACTTGTTAAATACAGTAGTTTAAAGAGAAGACAAACTTTTATGTCAAATTATTTCCTTAGAAGTAGTCTTCATTATTATAAATTTGTACACCATAAAGGCCATGGGGAACTTTGTGCAAGTACCTCATCGCTGAGCAAATGGAGCTTGCTATATTTGAATTTCAGAAAATTTTCTCATTTAAGTAGCATGTAGAATCAAGTCTTTTAAGAGTTCATTTTTTTCTTTATGATATTTACTCAAACTTAAGGTTCAAAAATAAGCTTTATCTAAAAATCATACTTTTAAGACAGTAAGATGGTACACTATTTTAGAAAATCAACTCCCATTGTGCTCTGTGGCTGTTATTCTAGTAAACATAGACAGTGGTGAACTGAATCTACAGAGATGTCCCAAAGTAACCAAGCAAGAGAAATTACAAATGTGTAACTGAGCTTTAAAGAGTGTAAGGTGTCAACAAAGAAAGTAAGCTGGGCACATATTAGGAAGGGAGATTGAAATATTGGTTAGTCAAATAGAAAGGACTGAAACTATTTAAAATGGTTGGCAAGTAGTGAATTTCCAATGCAGATGTAAATTCATCTGGACCTTTCATCTACTTTGCCTGCTGAAACAAGAAAGTGAAGGGACAATTAAACTTCATAGTCAGTGTCTGGTAATAGAAGAAATTACGTCTACACCTTACCTTGTAGCAGCAGAACCTGGAAGCCCTAGTCCATCACTGAAGTATGGGTGGGGACTCCTGACTGGTCAGTTTCTCTACTCCTGTGCTTTGAAGCATGGAAGGTCTAGCAGGTTGTGAGTTGCGCCGGGACAGCATACTGTTTTACTCTAGTGTACTTTAACGTTCTCACCCAAGGCCTTGTCCAGAATAAAAGGTGGTATTGTAATTATCTGAAAACTAGGAAATGATGCATGCAAAGGGCTAACAAGAAAAGCTCTGAGTGATTAAGTCTGCTGAAGTAAGATCCTCAGGAGGGAATAGTAAGAAAGGAGGATCATTAAGATAGTAAAATAAACAAAGCAGAAACCACAAATCACGAATACCATTAGAATGCATAAATTTGAACAGTTTCACTGCCACCAGCTTCTAGATATATTGATCACTAAATATTTTCTGCCAAGGCTCATTTAATTGAGAGAGTATCCATAAAGTTAGGAATAATGCCACAAGCCTTCAATGGGATCTTTTAAGTACTCTTAAATTCTTTTAGAGAAATGTGCCTATTTAAATCAATTAGTATTTAATCCATGATCTCTCTTTTAAAAATACTGAAATAATCTTTGAGACTAATTGTTTCATCAAAAAGTATGCAATGAACTGTTGTTCAACCTCTGAAAATAAAAATTTTAAAAATTTCTGGTTCGTGTCATCATTTGAAATAGACTTGTCTAATGCCTCAGGATTAGAACTCCTTCAAGGAATATTCATGTCTTTAAATTATGTAATAATGCACTGACTGGAAGGTATTAAAGTTTTTGCATGTTGTTCCTTTAGGAATTCTGGTCAATAATGGGTATATTAATTGGACTAAAATCTTTCTGGGTACAGTGGTGGAATGAGAAGCTGATTAATTTTCTTCTAAATGTGTGGGACTTTACACAGATGCACAGACTTATGTGATATGGGTAAAATCCAAGCAAGGTTTTATGCTGACTTCCTTCCCATACCACCCCACACTGAGGTCCAGTGAAGAGGAGGCTCGTTATCCAGAGAAAAGAGTAGTGATATGTAGTTTCTTAGCACTCAAGAAATGGTTTAGCCAATTCCATGATGGAAGATGGAGTAGTCACAGCAGTTTATCAGGGAAGCTCAGTCCTTCGGTTGGGAAAGAGGAGGAATAGCATTTCTCTCAGCACAGATGCAATAGAGGCATAGAACCATGAATATCCCTATTGTCTTGGAGCATTCCAGAGAGAAGTTCCTCAGGGTCAGCTGTTAGGGTCAGCTGGGTGTAGTCCTAATTTATAAGTGTGGCTAGGCATTCAGGAGTTGGGTTACTTGAGCATAATAATCTTGTCCAGGATTTTGGAGACTAAATTCAAAGTACTTCATTACAATCACCAAATAGAATACCCAGAATTAAAGCCGCATATCTACGAATAACTAATCTTTAACAAAGGAGCAAAGAAAATGCAGTGGAACAAGGACAGTCTATTCAATAAATGGTGCTGGGAAAACTGGACAGCCACATGCAAAAAAAAATGAAGCTAGACACCCTGCACAAAAGCCAAATGGATAAAAGACCTGGACGTAAGACCTGAAACCACTACTATCAAATTAACTCATTCCTCTTGATGTAGAGGACCCACAAACTTCAACTACTTTAAGTGGCAGTGTTATGACCCAAGGAACAAAGATATCATGGATTGATTTTAGAATGGGCAGGGTGATGTCCCAAGACTGAGGGAGGGCATTCGTTGCCTTAAAGGACTCTTCACCGATGCGTGGAAACAGGAGAGGCCCTGAGTACAAATATCAATAGCTTTATGACTCTTAAAGGGAGCGACGGGTTTACAGACTCCAATAGTGCAAGTCTATTTACTGAATCTTTTTCCAACGCTGTGATTTCTAATCTAGCACTTTATTTATAGGGTCTTTACCTCTCACTTAGGTTACTCAGGTTCCAAAAAACAGTAAAACCATTGAGTGTGGCTGTTTAATTTTAAAAATTGAATGGTAGCAGCTAATGAATTAAAGGCCAGAAATGTTTCAGAAAACATTGTTACATGTCACATTTTATGTTGTTCACATTTTATGTTGTTCAGCACCACAACTGATTAAAAAAAAAAGAGGGAACAAAATGGATTCTATATGAATTTATATTTTCAGAAACTATTCAGCAGCCTTTGTAGATAAATAAAAAATCAGGTACAGGATTAAGTCTTACAGCTTTGCCAGTGTATGTGCTTCATTTAGTGCTTAGCATACAGCAAAGACACAGAAAAGCCATGAGCTAAAAGAGAGGAGCGGGCCTTTTTGCCTAGGTTGTCCTTAGTAGTATTTTATTGACAAAACTTAAAATTCACAGATCTGTTTGTTGTTCCATCAAAGTACCATCCATGTCCTGGTGACCAAAAGAGGAATGACATTTTTGGTTAATTTCAAATTACTTTGCTCTGCAAATCTGAAATGAAAAAAAAAGGATAGATCAAAATAAAGTTAAAATAGTGTATTTTTAATTTTTTTTACATTTAAAAGCAATACATAAGGGACAACTATGGCCCTGTCGTAATTACCCAGGGATTATGAGTAATGACAAAGATTGTTGAATAACTTAAAAACAGCACACAAGCCATTCAATTGAGCGGTACAGACATTTGAGTGTGATGCTTCTGTTTCTCAAGATTATTTGATGAGTATCCTGTGACAGATTAAGGGTCATCAAAACTTTGCACACTTTTTGATCCAAAAACTTTAGATTATGTTCCCATGAACATGAAATTCTAAGGCACCCCCTGAAAGTACACATTTTGCAGATGGAAGAGAGTGTCTGACCTGCCAGTGGACGGGTAGCCATTACTAGCGTGTCCAAATAGAACGATCTTTCCAAAATCTAAAAAGGCAAGCATGTCACACTCTGAAGTTGAGTCTCACAAGTCGATAGTCAGAAATTAATATAATGAAGACCAAAGCAAGTCTTCAAACACAACACAAAAAATGAAAATTCTCCACAAGTAAAATTGAAAATTATATAAGCTGGAAAATCACGTGCTCCACTGACAATATAAAAAGTATTTATAAATTTTACTCCACAAACCTGAATGTATAAAAACCACACTAAAAGAAACTGAAAAAAATGCTTATTTTGAACTCCAATTCTCATCCCACCAATCTGAGAAGAAAATTAATCATTATTTGTACTCTGCTCGTTCATCCACTAGGGTTATAAAAGGTCTGAGGGATCAGAAAATTCAGAGGTACCACACTGCTCGATGGTGGACACCAGTAAACTCTGATGCGTTCATTGTCCACTTAGTCTCCTGCAGTGACTCTGAGAGTTGCCTCATGTGTAACCATGGGAATCTTTATCAAAGCAAGGAACACAGACACCCAGGGTCCGGCCCACTGAGGTCGCACTATGGCCCTGGGGGCTGATTGTGTGAGCTCTCTGCTGCTTTAGTAAACATGCTTCCTCCTGTCTTTTACTCTCTTGGATGAATCTCTCTTTCCTCAAGAAACATTGCCTATGTCCCCACCTCGTCTCACATCACAGTAAAATTACCTCTTTCCCATCCCTTTAGGAGAATGATCTAACAAAATGTGTCAAAGAGCTTGGACTTAAAAACCATATTTCCAACAATTTTTGCTTTAAGTTCCACTGCATAACCTTTGTATCAGCCCAAGAAAAATAAACTCTCCATAACTTGGAGAGGGGAAATTCAGTGAGAACAAACTAAGACCACAATTAGTTATCCTGTCACATATATGACCAAAAATGCAAAGAAATGACAATTTTTTAAAAATGAGACACTCATTGCTATTCATAAGGCAGGCCAAAAATTCCTAACCATCTATTACCCTCCCTACTTCCACCCTCTAGTACTTTATTTTGTTTGAGTATATGTGTGTACACACAAAAAAAAAAACATACAAAAATGTAATATATATATACATATATATATAGTTCATTTTTGTGCAATGTATGCTTGTATCCTTTCTCTTTTCTGATGTAGTCCCCATAAAATTCCCACCACCAATTCAACATCACCGTAGTCCTTTGTGCTCTTCCCTCTGTGCCCTGTTGCAGCTTCCAACTGTCCCCTCTAGATCACTACCCCTCCTTTCTTCTTGGTAGCCCCCCACCATTGAATCTCTTGCCATAAGACTGAACTATGCATTACCCAGTCCTCCTTGCCACAATCATGTATAGAACCCCACATTCTTCCTTCTCATTCTTTAAAAATTTTAGCCCTGGCTGGCTGTCATTTCCTCCAACACCACTTCTGTTACAATTCTTGGTAAAGTTAGTATCTACTTTCATGATTCTGTCAATATCCTCCCTTCTGTAATCCATCTTCCTAAAATTTGACCACATTATCTCAAACACCTAGTCCCACAGTAAAACACTCCAGGCCATATCATTACCAATAATTATAATTCTTTGATACAAGCTCAGTTTCCATTGCCCTAGTCCCAGACCACCATATTCATGTTCCCTGCTGACACTATCACTGCACTTAAATTCTTTGACGCCATGTGGACCCATAATCCATTTATTATAATACTGTTACTACCCTTTACCTTCTCACAAATATACTCTCAATTCCTTACTTGTTCAGATAAGATTGCATGATGCATCAACATAAACAGTCCTTTGCACGGAGCCTTAACTCCATTGCATTTCTTTTGCTTCACAAAATCACACATTGCGCTGAATCAAACTTGTCTCCTCCACACAGCTGATTGTGGCTATAGAAAAACACACAACTGTGCCCACTGGTCTCATTTTAAATTCATGACTAAAAGCCACCAGTCACCTGGCAATGCTCCCAGTAACTTATACTACGTTACCCTAGTCTATGTACTTTTCCCACTCTCCTAGATGAAAAATTCGTGTTTTTTTCTCTGTCCTTATTTCTCTAAAATCTCCTCCTTTGTATTCATTCTCACTTAATGACCTGAATTCCTACTTCACTGAGTGTAAAAATAAAAAGCCAGTGGTTACCACTTAGCTACACATGTATCAAATTAACTCTCTGCAATCCTTCTTAAAAGACATTTTCTATTAATTCCAATCACATTCATCTCTACCATTCCACAGAGAAGAATTAAAGGCCTCCTGTTAAAATCGTCAATGACCTCTACATTGTTAAATACAAAGCCATTTCTTCTGAATTCTCTCGTATTTAACGTATCAGCAGTTTTTGTCAAAACATATCACGCCCTCCTCAAAACACCCTCTGTTGGTTTCTGAGAGACCACTCTCTCCTGGCTTCTTTCCTGTATTGCTGGTGCAGTGGATTGTGGCTGTAGAAAAATATACTAACTCTGATATCTGATCTCAATTCTTTCTTTTCTGGTTTCTTCTCATTTTTCTGAACTTTATTTTTTTTAAGATTTGTTTATTTATGCATACAAGAACTGGGGTGCAGGCCAGAGGTGTGGGGCAGTGAGAGGGTTCACCAGAGACAGAGTGGGGAGCACAACAGGCAGATCTATTGAAATACACTGCTGAGGGGAGCAGTGGGCGAGACAGGAGAGGTCTGCTGCGCCATGTGGGAATCTCCCTGGCTGGGGATCGAACTCGTGCTGCAGTGGGCTCTGAATAGCTTCATAATGCTGCGACTTAACCGGTTGTACAACCAGGGAGGCCTTCTTTCTGAACTTTAAATGTTGTAGTGCATCAAGGCTAGTTCCACGCATTATATCTCTTCTATCTATGAGTTTTCCTAGGTGATAACATTTATTTCTATCTGTTACCTAAAATTCTAGGCTTTAAATTTCTCAGTGAGCAAATCCCAAAAACTTTTACACCTGACTTTTATTGACTGACTAGCACAATATTAACCACATAACCATTTAACACCTATTGAGTAAGAACCTACTCACAATTTGCCAGTCATTGAATGCAAAGATTAAATACATAAATATTTCATATTCCATAACACCAAAAGAGAGGGTAGAAATATGTAATCAAAAATACATTTTAAAAGGTTACAGTTATTTGCATGTTTGCACTCTGTAACATTCAAAACTGCTAACTGCTAATATTTCAAAAAAAGTAAACTTAGCTCAACCCAAATATCTCAAAATAAATTTAAAAAACAATACATTTTAAATTTATGGAGTAGTAAAAGATTTACCAAAAGATAAATAATTGTGTCTGACAAAAGTATACAATGAAATTTCATTTTCTGTAATACAAATATGACTATATTTGATTTTTTAAGCTTTCATAAATGGTATTATTCTGAATTTTGCTTTCTAGTTGTTCCTTGCTAATATATAGGAATACAGTTGAATTGTGTTTATTGACTGTGTATCCTATCACTTTGCTAAATTAGCTTGTTAGTTTTAGGACTTTATGTAGATTAGTTAAGATTTACTATGTATGCAATTATTTCCTAATAAAAAGAATTATATTTTTAAAACTTTCCCTTTTTGATTGCTTGTTGCTAGTGTATGGAAATATAGCTGATTTTAATGTTTATCTTGTATACCGCAAATGTGCTGAATTCATTAGCTACAATTTTTTAATGAAGTCTTTGTGATTTTTTATGTATTTGATCATGTCATCTGTGAACAGAGATGATTTACCTTTTCCTATATAATACCAGTACCTTTTATTTCTTTTCCTTGCATTACTACAATAATGAATAAAAGTGGGATAGTGAAAACCCTTATCTTATTCTTGATCTACCGGAACAAGTATGTGTTAACTGTGGATTTTTCCATGAGTGTTCTTTGTCATGTTGAAGATGTTCTCTACTACTCCTAGTACTTGATTGTTTATATCATGAAAGGGTGTAAGAATTTGTGGCTTTTTGGAACCAATTAATAGAATATATGAAGTATTTCCTTAACTTCTTGATGTGGTAGAATATATTGACTGGTTATCAAATGTAGAACTAATGGTGAGTTGCTGGCATAAATCTCACTTGCTGGTAGTTCATAATTCTTTTTATATACTGTTGGATTCCATCAGCAAGTATTTTTTGAGAATTTTTTGCATTTAGATTCATGAGAATTTTCATCTGTGGTTTTTATATGAGAATTATATTTGTCTGACTTTGGTATGAGAATAATATTGACTTCATAAAAGTATTTGGGAAACATTTATCCCTCTCATTTTCTGGAAGAGAATTTGAAAAAAGTGGGTTGGAACACTTCAGGGAAGAAATCCTGTACTATCAAAAAAGTCAACAAGGAGGTAAAACAATGGTACTTCGCTAAAAAAATAAAATGGGTTTGAGAGTATCACCTCCTCTTCATTTTTTTTGAAAGATGTTCAGGAGGATTGGCACTGATTCTTCTTTAAATATTTGCTTGGTAGAATTCATTAGTGAAACCATCTGGTCCTGGACTTTTCTTTATTGGGAGTTTTTTGATTAGTGATTTAATGTTTTTACCCATTATAGCCTCTCCATATTTTCTATTAATGATTCAATTTTGTAAGTTGTATGTTTCCAGGAATTTATCCATTTTTTCTAGATTACCCAATTAGGGGGCAAATAATACTTGTAGTAGTCTCTTGGGATATTATGTATTTCTGTGGGATCAATTTTAATGTCTTTTCTTTCATTTCTGATTTTGAGTTTTCACTCTCTTTTTTATTAATCTTGCTAAATATTTGTTGACTGCTTATCCTTTTAAAAATCAGTTCAGTTTCATTGATCTTTACTACTTTCTGAACACTTTCATTTATTTCTGCTGTGATCTTTATTTCCTTCCTTCTGCTAAGTAGATTGACTTTGTTCTTCTTTCTCTAGTCCCATGAAGTATAAAACTTGGTAATTTTGAGAGCTTTATTTTTTTTTAATATAGACATTTATAACTATAAACTTCCCCCATTAGAACTGCTTTGACAGCATCTCACAGATTTTGATGTTTTGTTTTCCATTTTCTTCATTTCTGATTTTTTTTTGTTTCTCTTTTTATTCTCCTTTTATTTCTCTTCCTACCCAATGGTTGCTCAGGCATGTGTAGTTTAATTTGGTAATGTTTGCAAATATTCCAGTTTCTTGTTGTTGATTTGTAGTTTCATACTCTTGTGATTTGAAATGATACTTGATATGATTTCAGTCTTCCTAAATTTGCTAAGACTTTGTTGTGGCCTTTCAAATTATCTACCCTGGAACATCTCCATGAATGCTTGATAAAAATGTGTATTCAGCTGTTGGTGGTATGAATTCCTGTATATGTCTATTAGGTCCATTTAGTCAATATTATAATTAAATCCAACATTCTCTAGTTCATTTTCTGTTTGGATGACCTATCCATTACTCAAGTGGGGTATTGAAATTCCATACTACTATTGTATTGTCTGTTCTGTTAGTATTTGCTTAATATATTAGATGCCATGATGCTGTTTGACTCTAAGGTAGCCACAGAATCCAACAGCAGCTTAGAAAGCAGTGCTGGGGCATGCAGACAATGCACACAGAACAACCCCAGCCTGATTGTGGAAACCGGAGACACCTCTGAGGTCTTCCCTTCCATAGCGCTTCCAAGTAAAGGAGCCAGGATCAAGAGATCCATCTGTTAGTGCCATTTCTGCCTCCTCCTCTTGTTTCACACCTCATAAAGTGGCTGCCTCCCTCCTTCCTCCTTCTCAGCATCCCCCCATTCTGAAAATCCATTTCATGACCTGCTGGGAGTTGTAGTCCAAAGCATCTGAGATGGTGACAAAGAAGTGGGGTGGGAAAGATGGCACCTCTTCCTAAAAACTCCGCAAAGGCTCCTTCTCCTGCCATGGAGACGCATCCTGCAACAGTATCAAGCTTGGCTTTCAATGGGAACCAAACTAAGGCAAACCCATAAAAAATAGGTTAAAAAATAAACACTATAATTCTCAAAAGGAACAAAAATAACTTAAAAACTTCTAAAATGTATGGTCCACTCATAATGAAATAAATATGAGTGAAAACTAAGAATCCATTTATCTGCCAAATAAGAATGGTTAAAGATTTTTATATGCCACTTGTATGTACTATTGTTACAATCTATTTTTAAGGCAACTTGACAATAATTTTCAACATACACATTTCCTTTGATCCAGAAATTTTATTTCTATAAATATATATGACAGATGTACTCACACAGGTACACAGGTATATGCACAAAGATGTTTGTTGCAGACTGGTTTTAATAAAGCACTGGACCAGGTGGGGTTAAACACTGAATTTCCATGAGTGGGTGATTCATTAAGAAAGTATGGTAAGTCCATACAGCAGAAAATATACCATTAACAAAAATAGAACTTATCTATGTGGGCCCATAGATTCAAGTGATAATGCTAGGTGCAAAATTGTACATAGTATATTTAAGAATAATTTATTATATTGCAAAATAACTTTAACCTTAACAGGTATTGCCACTGAGAAAGGAAAATAATGCCTTAGTGTTTTAAATATGACTTTTTTATTTTTGGTATCTTTGTACTTTTAAAAATTTTAGTCATGCCCAAATATTGCTTTTTCAATTACAAAATATTTGCCAAATAAATAATGGATGTTGTGTTCTTCAATTATAATTGAAATTAATCTTTAATGTTAGCTATTGATTTCAGAGTTTCTATTTGTTCTGTAGTTTGTGCATAGGAAAAAAAAAGATCACCAAAATGTAAAAAGTAATTATATAGATGTAGGACTAAATTTTATTCATTCTTTAGAATTTTCTGAATTGGTTGCAATGTGCATATATTACTTGACAGTGAAATAATAATAAAGGTGTCTCCCCTTTAAAAATATTTTTTAATAAATTCTGCATGACATGTCTGGATGTCACCATCACCCTTTGCACTGCAAAGCTCCTTTATCCTATTACCAACTGAAATTGGTGTCTTGCAACTAAATTGCCAATGTGTGCGTGTGTAGCAGTTCCCCACACCAACAAGCAATTCTCAGATGCCAGCAGGTAATTCAATTCAATTGAGCTTAATTCTGCCACTATCTACCTGGGGATAGCATCAGATTGTACAGATGAAGGGCTTAGTCTCCCAAGACTGTCTTCTGCTTCAGACACCAGTCACAAGCCCACATTGGTTCCCGTGCTTGGGACCAATTGACTAAAAATTACAGGTTCCCGCAACCCCGCTCCCCTTAGATTTCAGGTGTTAGTTGTTTATGACCTACTGGCTATAAATCAAAAGTTCTTACAAACCACAACTCAGGTTTGAGTAATTTGCTAGAGTGGTTTACAGAATTCAAGAAGTCCATCTGTTCACTAGGCTACTGACTTTTTATATGACTGTTATAATAGGATATAACTCAGGGAACAGCCAGATGGAAGGGCATCAGGCAAGGTATGAGGAAAGGGCATGGGACTGCCATGCCCCCTCCAGGTGGACCAAAACTCACAAAGCTTCCTGGAAATTGTCAAAAACCTCTCTTCTTGGGTTTTTATGGAGGCTCTATTAATAGGTGTAACTAATTAAGTCACTGGCTATTGCAATTCCTTCAACCTCCTGCTCCATTGCCTTCCCCGGTGGGCTGGGTTAGGAAGAAGTTCCAATCCTCTAAACACCTGGTTGGTTCTTCTGGCAACCAATCCCCATCCTTACGTGCTTCCAAACATCACCTCATTTATGTAATAAAGGGCAACTTTAGCACGCTCAACACTTGGGAAATTCCAAGGCTTTTGGGAACAGTAAGCCAGGAACCCAGGAACAGTGGATGAAGACCAAAGATGTTTGCCAAATATATTTTCGTCGTGTGAAGGTATGACAACCTATTACGAGCTATCCCTTTTCTCTTGATTCCTCTATTTGGTATGATTGCTGCTGATGTTGAGCAGAATTAGGCAGTGCAGGAGCGATAGAGTTCCCTCACCTGGACACTTCAGATTAGGCCTTCAATGCAATATCTATTAAGAAAAATGTGAATTTTCCCTGGGATTAGGTGAAACTGCTGTTTGATAATGGGCTTATAGTTCTAAATCAACTATTATGTCAGTTGGACTTTTGGTAACTAACAAAATCAGAAGATGGTAATGGTATCCGTTTTCTTACCTAAGTTCAGGAGGAAAATGACTCTTAAATTTGGTTTCACTTATAACAGGACTATAGGGAGGCCGGGTGGGAGAGAGACACTCAGCGGTGGGGGGGGGAGAGGAGGATAAGGGCACAAAATGGAAGAGAGGAGAATACAGGGGACCATGGAGATGGATCACGGGTGAATTGGTGGTGGGCTGCCCAAGGGGAATACAAAATGTAAAAGACATAAATAACAATAAAAAAAAAATTGCTTTTCCTATGAACCATACTAGCCACTAAGTGGAGCTGTAGGCTCAAGTATGAGAAATGTGAGGCATGAGTTCAATTATTTCATGAAATAGATACAGTGATGTTCTTGGAGTTCTCTGAGAATATTATGACAAGAAAAACCAGGTCTTTTTTCTTCCCAAAATTTCACTCACTTATTAAAAATGAATATTCAGAAGCTGGGAAGTTGAAGGGATGAATGAGGTCACTTAGAAGGTCTAAAGATTGGATATATAGGTGACATTCAGCTTCATGATGCCACTTCATGGCAGATTATTTAAAACAAGCACATATTATAGAATGTACAATATCAACATTCTAGATTGTTGTCTTTCATTTAAAAACTCAGCTTCCTGCTTTTCTTTTACCATTCCACTATGCATTTGTGATTATTGAAAGACTTACATAACTTACATATCATTCCAGGAAACGGGAAAGGAAAAATGCCTTACATTTTATGTCATAGTTAATATACTTTTGTTAAAACACATTTAACCCTATCATTTAATTTTTCAATGATTGTCAACTGAGGGCAATTTTTTTCCCCCACCAGGACATTTGGCATTGCCTGGAGATAATTTTAGTTGTCACAATGGGTGAGGGGAAGTAGGTACCAGTATCTAGAGGGTGCAGGCCAACAGTGCTAAGGAGTGAGTGTTTTACACTTTTTTTTAATATATTCCCATTGCATCAAGTAACCCTTGATACTGGAGTACAAAGGAAAGAGGATGAGGGGGAAAGAGAGAGAATGAAAAGTCAGTAAATTAAATGCTCAAAGACATCTGAATTAATACCCAGCTCGTGTGACTCTGGGGCCTTCCAGAAAGCCATAACACCGCTCTAAAAATCGATACATAATGCTACAACAATTTTATTTTTTAGCATCTTTTTTTAAAGATTTATTTATTTATGCATACAAGAGCTGGGGTGTAGGCCAAATATATGGGGGGGGTGGTGAAGATTCACCAGAGACAGAGTGGGGAGCGGAACAGGCAGATAGACTGAAATACACTGCTGAGGGGAGCAATGGGTGAGACAGGGGAGGTCTGCTGCGCCGTGTGGGAAGCTCCCTGGCCAGGGATCAAACTCGTGCTGCAGTGGCTGCCCATAGCTTCATAGGCTGAGACTTAACCCCTTGTGCCACCAGGGAGGCCCCGCTACAACAATTTTAAAACTTTTGTTTGAACAACTTCCATATAAATATATGGGTAAAATTTTATGTGAATAGCCATGTGTATATATAAACAGTAAAACCATAGAAGCTTCTATTTATTGAATTTACTGTGTCAAATACTACGTTTAAACAATTTATGTATATTATTGTTATTAAAATTACAATAACCGCAAGAATTGGTGTTATTCTTATTTTACAGATGGGATGTTAAGATTTGGAAAGGTTAAATAACTTCTCCAAATTCATATGCCTTGCAAATGGAAAAATTGGGGTTTAAATCTGAGCTTTGTGACTCAAGTTCTTGAGAGGTTTTTTTCTCCAATTGTTTAATATAATATATTTTTTAGAGCAGTTTTAGGTCCAAAGCAAAATTTATCGAATCAAGACCATGCTTTTAACCACTATCTCAGCATGTGTCTGTACACATACACACATGCATGCACAGATACTAAATGTACTATATATAAAATGTGTATTATAGATTATATATATTCAGTTATATGTATGTACTTGAAAGGTACTTGGTTAAGAAGAGTTAAGGCAAGAGACTGCTCCTAATATGCATTTTTCTGAAGCCTGCTATAGGCCCTTAGATTCCCTCAAGTATTTTCTTTTTTATTTACTTTTGTTATTCATCTTTTACATTAAAGTGTGTTCCCCATAGGTTACCCATCACCTGTTCACCCGTGAATCCATCACCATAGTCCCTTGTGCTCCCCTCTTCCCCCCATGTATCCTTTTGGATTAGTGTTTTTGTGACATTTGGGTAGATTCCCAGAAGTGGTATTGCCGGGTCATATGGAAGCTCCATTTCTAGCAGTTTGAGGATGCACCACACAGCTTTCCATAATGGTTGGACCAATTTGCATTGTAGGAGCAATGTAGGACCAGCAGCAGTGTAGGAGAGTTCCTCTTTCTCCACATCCTTGCCAACATTTGTTGTTACCTGCTTTTTCAATGTGTGCCATTTTGCCAGTCAAGTATTTTAATGGAAATATAGCTGCCCCAAATGAAGCATAAATTCCTGAGCCTACCTGTTTGTGACATGTTATGAAGTTCTGGCCAATGAGATGAAAAAGTGTCATGTGAGAACATCCAAGAACCTTCTTTATAAAGCACTGAAGTATGTACCTTATGCCTTTTTTAAAAAAAAGATTTTATTTATTTATGCATACAAGCTGGGGTACAGGCCAGAGGCATGGGGTGGTGAGAGGGTTCACCAGAGACAGAGTGGGGAGCAGCACAGGTAGATCGAAGGAAATACACTGCTGAGGGGAGCAGCAGGTGAGGCAGGAGAGGTCTGCCGCACCATGTGGGTATCTCCCTGGCCGGGCGTCGAACTTGCATTGCCACTGCCGACAGCTCCACAGCACAGCGCTTAACCGCTGCGCCACCAGGGAGGCCCTTGTGCCTTTTTTTTTTTTTCATCTTTTGCCCTATTGCCTGGAATGCAACTGATGCTTCAGATGTAAGGTTGAGGGCCATAATCAGTAAGGTGGAGGAACTGGAGGAGAGGAAACTGGAGGGACCCTAGTTCTCAACTCTAGTTCTTACTGACCAGAGCTGCCATGTCTCCCCAAACTGTAAAACTCCAGGTTTTTACACTAGATAAATAGATTTCTAAAGTATATAAGCAACTGCAATTTTGAATTTTTTAGTCCTAATCCTAACTCTCATAAAAACAAAATATTCTTCAAATTGAGAACTTAAGGCCAAAAATATAGTCAGGCCTTAGACACTATCGATTATTCGAGAACACTGCATTCCCAGACAGGGTCACTGAATCTTCCAGTCTTTGGTGTCTTTCCCCAAGGATATTTCCCTAGATACAGCTAAAGAGACGTTCTGGAGTTCATTTTCTTTGATACTCCTGGGACACAATCTTCCTGAGATAAAACCATCCTGACTCTGTGACACTAAATACCTTATTAGACACATCAGACAGATAGGTGGAGAAGACTTTGTCTATATTCACTAGACTTTAGCCGTGCCATCCTTGACAATGTTCCTTGCTGGCTGTAGCCATCTCCTAGCAAAGAACTTGATGTTATACTGGAAAAATTTGTGTGCTCTGCATAGAGGCACACTGACAAAGTATTTGGAGAGTACGTGACAGAAAAGACTGCAGGGCCCAGAATGTGATTACAATAAGGCCAAATACAGTCTAGTAACATGAGCCAACTATGCAACAGAGACTGAAGTTAGAGAACAATATTTGTATAGCATGTGGCATTCTGACAACATTAAGGCTTACTCAGTCCAAGAAGATTGAATCCACCCTGTCCTCACTCCCAAGAAGCACCTTTGAGTCCTAGAAGAAGAAACAGCTGTGAGCACAAAACTAATTGTATTACAGCACAAGAATTCCTTGCATATTTTACTGTTAGACCGTTCTAAACCAGTGCAAAGATGTGATTAAAAAAGGCATGTCTTTATCGTTCCAAGAAGTTTAAGCCCAGGAATGATTATAACAAATGATTACATCAAAATTACACTCTGTCTGTTGATGCAGAGAGTGACTCAGGCAAACTCTGAGTTCTATCCTAGAATGCTAAAGCTGCATAAAAGACAAGTGGTATTTGAAAAGACAGGAGATTCATAAAGGTGAGCATTGGTAGAGGGTGTCAATCAGCAGTAACAATCACCCGAGTTTGTGCAGTGGCAGCAAAGTAGCAATGGTTAGTATGACTGAATTCAGGGGGTGACAAATATCCAAGCAAGAGTCACCTTGAGAGCTCAGGTGGGACATGGTTTGAAATTTGCCAACTTTTCGAGTACCTAGTATTTGTGAGGTTTTCTTCTAGATGCTGGTGATATAACAATGAACAAAAAAGACAAAATCAGGGCCTCCCTGGTGGCGCAGCGCTTAAGTGCTGTGCTGTGGAGCTGTCGGCAGCGGTGCCGTGAGTTCGACGCCTGGCCGGGGAGCTTCCCACATGGCGCGGCAGACCTCTCCTGCCTCGTCTGCTGCTCCCCTCAGCAGTGTATTTCTGATCTGCCTGTTCTGCTCCCCACTCTGACTCTGGTGAACCCTCTCGCTGCCCCACGCCTCTGGCTTGTACCCCAGCTTGTATGCATAAATACATAAATCTTTAAAAAAAAAAAAAGACAAAATCATGACCTCCCTGGTGGCGCAACAGGTTAAGCGCAGCACTATGAAGCTATCTAGAGTCACTGCAGCATGAGTTCGATACCCAGCCAGGGAGATTCCCACATGGCACAACAGACCTCTCCTGCCTGGCCCACTGCTCCCCTAAGCAGCGTATTTCAGTAGATCTGCCTTTTCTGCTCCCCACTCTGTCTCTGGTGAATCCTCTCACCACCCCACACCTCTGGCCTACTTGTATGCATAAATAAATATACCTTTAAAAAAAAGACCAAATCTTTTGTCCTAGTGATGTTGTTTTCTAACAGAGACATCAAGTAAGCAAAATTATATTTTAAAGGATGAAATATTGTGGGGGGAAAAGAGTGCCGGAGTAGTTAGTTGCAATTTTAAATAGGTTAGTCAAGGGTTTCATCAAGTAAATACGTGAATAAAAATTTGAGCGAGGCGAAGGAGTAAGTCACATGTCTAGCTGAACAAAGAGCGTTCCAAGAAGAAGAAAGAGCAAGTTAAAAGGTCCTTATGAGGGAACTTACTTCATAGGCTTAAGGAGCAAAGAGGCAAGAGTGGCCATAGTTGATTGAAATGATAAACAGTAGAAGAGAAGATCTAAAGTTGAGGTCTTGTAGACCATTTTAAGGATTTTGGATTTTGTTATTGAGATTTAGTTATTTGGGTCTTATGGAGAAGAATATACATGCTGACTTAGGTATTGAAAAGATTACACTGACTTTTTGAGAAGGTGAGCAAGAGGGAAAGTAGTTTAAAAGTTATTAAAACAAAGTCAGAAGGGAAAAGAAAAATTTTGGATGATTTCACTAATAGGAGCTATATAAGGAAATCAAACAAGGGGTAGGGAAAGAAAGCAAAAGACAAAGACAAAACTAGCAGGCACACTACAAATCTGAGACATACAGCAGGGGAGGGGAGAGCACAAGGGACTGTGGTGATGGCTCATGGGTAACTTGGTGGTGGGAATTTTATGGGGACTACACCTGAGAAGAGGAACCAAATATCTACAAAAATGAACAATGATATAAAAAATATATATTTAAATAAATATATTTAATTAAAAATATCCCAACAAATTGAGAAATGATGGTAGCTTGCACAAGGGTGGTAGCATTGCAGGGAGTGATAAGTAGTTGGTTTGAGAGATTATATGTAGTTCAAATCAACAGGATTTCCAGATCAATTCTATTTAAGGATTACAAGGAGAGAAGTCAACGATGATTCTTCTGAGGCTTTTATTCAATGCAAATAGAAAGAAATGAGATGAACTGAGTGAGAGAAAAACAAAGGTGCAACAAAATGAATCACAGACAAATATAAATCACAAAAGTATGAAATTCTTAAAGTATTGAAAAAAATCTAAGAGACCTCGAGTTTTGAGGTTTTAACCACAGAGCCACTAACAGAATTCATGTAAAAATTCTTTGATGAGTTGGGTTTTAATAATTTGAAAATGCCAGCTTTGTAAAAGGTACTGTTAAGAAAATAAAAACACAAAACACAGATTAAAAAAAATATTTTCGGAATCATATCTGCTAAAAGCCTTTTTCCAGCCCAGTTAAAAAGTGGGTTAAGACATGAACAGATGCCTCACTGAAGGAACTATACCACTGGCAAATGAACACATAAAAAGACGCTCAACATCATATAACATCCCGATATCAAAAAATCCAAAAACACAGATAGCATCAAATGCTGGTGAGGTTGTAGAGCAACAAAAATTTTCATTCACTTAGACTGTGAATGCAAAGTGGTAAGACCACTTAGGAAGACAGTTTGACAATATGCTATAAAGCTAAACATGGTGTTATCATATGCTGCAGCTATTTATCTCTTGGGTATTTACTAAACTGAACAGTTTGTCCACACAAAAACCATCATGTAAATATGTATAGAGGCTTCATTCATAATTGCCTCAAACTGGAATCAGACAAGATGCCTTTATATGGGTGAATGGATAAATAAACTGTGGTACAGCCACATAATAGAATACAATTGAGTGATAACAGTAAAAGAGCTATGAAGCCATGAAAAAACGTGGTTAAACTTCAAATACATACTAAGTGAAAGAAGCTGGTCTGACAATGTTATGAATTGTCTGACTCTGGTTAAATGACATTCTGGAAAAGGCAAGGCTACAGACACAGTAGAGTTAACAGTAGTTATCAAGGGCTCAGGAGAAAAGGGTTAAAAAGAAAAAGCATAGGGGATTTTTTTAAGGCAGTGAAACTAACCTATGTGATCCTGTGATGTTGGATATATGACATTCTGCATTTTTCAACATCCGTAGAAGTTTACAGCATGGTTTAAAAATACCATTTAAGTGGTGAGAGAACACCATGAAGGAATGCAGACTGTGGAAAAAGGATCTAGCTATCACAAATGTATGAAATAACTTCACTTTAGAGGGTTTGGGTAGGAAAGGTGCTGATCTATTTATCTTTGGGGGAAAAAAAAGAGTCTGTAAGATGAAAAGTGAAATGAACTTTACATTAGCTCTGGACTGTAGTTTTCCCTTCTTGTAATGTATTTATCTCATTTTGGTATTTGGACAATACTGACCTCATAGAATGAGTTAGGAAACATTCCCTCTGCTTCTATTTTCTGGAAGAGATTGTGGAAAATTGGTATCATTTCTCCTTGAAATGTTTAGTAGAATCCACCAGGGAAACCATCTGGGCTTGGTGATTTATTTTTTTGGATAATTGTTAGTTATTGCTTCAATCTCTTAAATAGATATAGGCGTATTCAGAATATCTATTTCTCCTTGTATGAACTTTTTTAGTTTGTGATTTTCAAGAAATTGACCCCTTTTATTTAAGCTACCTGATCTGTGGCATGGAATTGTTTCTAGTGTTCTTTGTTATATTCAAATGTCAGGTAATGGTTTTCTGTCCTCTCTATTTTTTATTGTTATCATAGCTAGACATTTATCCAATTTAGCCCTCTTTTCTAAGAACTAGCTTTTGTCTGTATTGTTTTCCTCTTTCCAATTTTTCTTCATTTCTGCTAAAATGTTATATATTTTCTTCTGCTTTTTTTAGATCTAGATGGCTCTTCTTTCTTAGGTTTCCACAATGAAAACTTAAGAGTACTGATATTAGATCTTTCTTCTTTTATATGTGTATTTATAGCTATAAATTCCCCATAAATATTATTTCTGCAACAAAGCACAATTTTGATAATTTTCATTTTAATATGGTTTAAAATATTTTAAAATTTCTCTGGAGACTTCTAACTGACACATTTTACTGAGAAATGTGTTGCTTAACCCCCAAATACATGGGAATTACCCATCTTTTTTTTCTATTATTGATCATTAGTTTAATTCCAATGTGTTCAGAAAATATACTTTGTATGATTTCTATTCTTTTAAATTTGTTGAAGTGTATTGTGTGCTCCACAATGTGTTCTACCATGTTGAGTATTCCATGTGAGTTTGAGAAAAATGTGTATTCTATGGTTGTTACAAGTATTGCACTGATGTCAACTTAATCAAGTTGACTATGCTTTTCAGGTCTACTATATTCCTGCTGATTTTCTACATGCTTGATCTGTCAATGATGGACAGATTTTTGAAGTTTAAAGCTAACCATAGACTGGTCCATTTCAGCTTTCAGTTTTCAGTTTTGGTCTCATGGGGTTTTTGTTTGTTTTGCGTAGAACTGGGGTATAGGCCAGAGGTTCGGGGGGGGGGGGTGAGAGGATTCACCAGAGACAGAGGGGGAGTAGAATAGGTGGGTCTACTGAAATATACTGCTGAGGGGAGCAGCTGGCGAGACAGAGGAGGTCTGCTGCGCCCATGTGGGTCATCTCCCTGACTGGGGATCGAACTCATTTAGGGGTGATAGTGCTGAGACTTAGCCCTTAGGCCACCAGGGAGGCCTCTGCTTTGTGTTTTTTTTATGCTTTGTTTCTAAACACATACATACTAAATAAGGACTGTGTGTCTGCTTGAAAATTGGCCCATTTAGCACATGACATAGCCCTCTTTATCCCTAATGATTTTCATTGTTCTGAAGTCTACGTTGTCTGAAATTAAGAGCTAGTCTTTTCCTTAGTATATGTCTTTCTCCGTACGTTAAATTTTAACCAGAGTTTTTATATTTAAAGTGGATTTCTTGTAGACAATATTTAGTCAGTCCTTACACTTTATCCACACTGACTGGCCATATATTTGAATTGGTGTATTTAGGGCACTTTAAAGATGTGATTAATACCTATAACCAGTTGACTTTGATTAAAGCTTTCTCTCAATAATGTGGGTGAGCTACATCCCATTAGTTGAAAGATTTTTGAGCAGAAACTGAGGTATCCTGGAGAAGAATGAACTGTGCCTCAAGACCGCATTTCAACTTTTGCCTAAATTCCTGGATTACAGCCATGGCCTATTGATTGCTGAATTGGCAGCCCCACAATCACATGGAACAACTCTTCAAAATATCTTTGTCTCTGATATATACATGCAATAAATACACATGAGATATGTAAATAAATATCTCAAAATACTTGCTATATATAAACATAACATAAATAGGCTACACACACGCGCACACATATATACATATCCAAATGGTTCTGTTTGTCTAAGGAAACCTTATTGATATACCCTCTATCTATCAAAAAACTTGAAGCTATAATTAAAGACTTTCCCACAAAAGGAACTTCAGGAGTAAATGACTTTCACTAATGAATTCTTCCATATTTAAAGAAGAAATAAGCCTTTTTTCCCCCACAAATACTTCAAGAAAATTAAAAAGGACTAGTTCTCTGACATTACAAAGAAATGTTACACAGACTATCCCTCATGAACATAAATACAAAAGCTCTAAATAAAATTTTTGCAAAATGAATCTACCAGTATATAAACTGTTGAAAATATACACTGACCAAATAGATGAATACAAGGTTGGGGTAACATTCAGAAATCAATGAATGCAACCTACTGTAACCACAGGCTAAAGAAGAAAATTCAGTCATGTCAGTGGATGCAGAAAAGCATGTGACAAAATTAAGCATACATTCATGATAAAAATTTCAGAAATATAGGAATAGAGAGTAACTTTCAACTTGTTAAAGAACATGTACCAGAAACCTACAGTTAAAATCAGGGTGAAAGACCAAATGCTTTCTCCCTGAGATCTCGAACACTACCATTCAACACAATATTGTTTTAAAGGATTTCTAGACAACACAATAAGGCAATAAAAGAAATGAAAAAAAAAAACTGATATCCATGAAAAAGGAACTGATTAAATAAATTATGATATTATCATACAATGAAATGTTACAATAGGAGGAACAAGCTGCTCACACAAGCAATAATATAGTGAGTTTCAAAAACATTCACTTGGGTTTCTTCTCACCATTCTCCTTCACTTTGTTCATGAAGGAGGGAGTCAGCCCTAGGATTCTAAGACAACCAAACACTCGACAGCCAGTCCTGGATAGATGACCTTGACAGCAGTTTATGGGTCACTTGCTCATAGTCTGCGGGAGCTAGCACCACTTGCTATTTCAAATCACACAGGGATTACCCTCAGGAGCAGAGTGTGGAGGGAGTGTGGGAGGTAGGCTTTGTAGTATAAGAAAGATGGGGTACCGTGCTTCTCACAGGAGAATGTAATTGGCTTTTTTTTTTTGATAATTTCACAGAAGTAAAACCCCTTAGGCTGAAGAGCAGGTAGGATGGAGTTGGTCTTGCTCATTGGGGAAACCAGCCAGGTGGGAAACTTTTCCTCATGGGTGAGGAACACAAGTGATAAGAGAAGAACTCTCCTCTCTAGTCCTTTGGGACCCTGTGAGTCTCAGAGATGTCAATGCAGAACATGGGGATTTCAAGCCTTACAATACAGAGCTAGGCATGAAAAAAATATTTCTAAGAATTATTGAGTGCATTTATATTTAATTTATAAGTAAATTAAACTAACATATACATGGAAACATTGTTGCATACATTAGTGAAATTCAAACTGCACTTTCATTATAATTATTACCCTGTATTCAAATTAAAGAAAACACAAGCGCGTGTGCATGAGAGAGAGAGAAAGAATGGAATTAGAGGAATTGGAGTTATTAAGCATTAATAAATTTTTAAGTTTTGCTGTGCAAATGAGAAACAAAAAAATGTGGTTCCAGCTAACAAAGACATCAGATTAACGAACATTTATAAGGGGAGAAGAAATAAAAAAGTTGTAAGTTTATTGGAATGATGCACTAGAGAGCAAAACACAAGATCATTTTATAGGAGAGAGAAGGAAGAATTGCTGGAACTTAAGCAATAGTAGTCAAAAGGATATGTGATTTATTGCTAAAGGACTGATCTGAGAGAAGAATGAGGAAAGTTCATCTTTGTGTCAGGAAGTCAGAGTATATGGGTGTAGATGCTATTGAGTAGGTAGAAACAGTGATAAGAGTGTGTGGAAATTCCCCTTTAATTGTTCTGATTTTTTTTCTGCAAAGTAGGAAGCAAAATCATCAGTTAAGAAGAGGACAGGAGAGAAGGTATTAGGGATTTGGGGAGATGGAAGAAACTGAAATAGATGCTTCTGTGGATGAGAGTTAATTCAAAACAAATAAGATCATTGGCAATATTAAACATGTACTTCAGTGTGTGGTCATTAAGTCATTATTGTCCCTTTTTTTTTTCCAGTCATGGTCAGATGCCTAGGCACAGGCAAGGAAGAATGTTGTATTTAATCAAGGGTCCAGTTTCCCAAGTGTGCAGAAAGAAAAGAAAGATAAGAGAGTCAGGGACATATGAATAAAACTATTATAAGGATTGACCATGAAATTTGAGTTTGATAAAATACCTAGATAGAGAGGCTATTATTATAGTAGACTTACGAAGTAGCTTTGGAAGGAAGAATTTATCATTTAAAAAAAAACAATCTAATTATAAAAGTGTCACATAGTCCTTGTTTAAAAAAATCAAGTGCATTTAACCCTCCTACTCCACCTCCATACTGCAGTACTGAGAGTCAACTCCTGATAAATGCTTTGTGCCTGCACATCAAAAATGTAGCTGAGTTTCAAATCCTGTCCTTTCAGATACAGCATTCTTGAGGAGCAAAAGGGTTGCATTCCTAGAAAGAGAAAGACTCATCACTGAATAAATCCAGGCTTGTACAAAATAAGCAAATTCTGGGAACATAAATTTGGATAAGTAGGAAAAGATGTTATTCTGATAGTTAAAGTCACTTATTAAAAGCAGAGCTTTTTCTTAGGTAGCTCTGCTCCAGCACCAGGGAAAGAGGCATTTGAACTCTGTCTGGAGCAAAACTCACTGCTGCCAGATGCAAAAGGTAAAGTATTTAATGGGAAGAGTTGAAAGGTCCTCAGTGTTTTCAAAGTAAACACTAGTTAAATAATACTGAAGAAATGCTTTAGAAACCTGAGGTAGGCAAATGGGAATGTTATGAACCATAGGGATTATTCAGGTCAAAATTTAGCTATGTATGTGTTGGTGATGAAGATTTGATTGCAGAAAACAATAGGGAAAGGAGCAGAGATAGAGGGAGTATTAAACAGCGTTGCCTAGAAAAATTATTGAGAGGAGGGGGCAAGGTAAATGCTTCAACTGAAGCCCCCAGAACCAGATCAGAGAACACCCCCCTCCACCTCACATACACACCTCATTTATTTTAACTAATACAAAGTGAAGCTTGATGTTTCTGGTCAATTACACCATCATATTAGATTCAAAACACTCCAGGTCAATAGTCAAAAATCATTGAAAAGCAATTTGAAATATTCACCTTTTTCTAGGAGTAGCTCCTAGACCTATTTTACGTAAACTGATCTAACTTTCTTAGGGTCCTTCAGTTCTGCAGTTCTATTCATTATTCCAGTCGGCACAGTAATATGCCATGTCTGAGAGATGGCCATAAAACAGATTCTTACTTATAAAATGGTAGTGAAGAATGAAAGGGGGAAATGCTTAATTTAAGATGTTCTAGTTACATAATAGTAAAAGCTACCATTTCTCTGTCACTTATCACACAGTCAATCTATGATGCGAGTACCATTTTTATCATTTCTTTTCCACAAATCATGAAACTAAGGCCCAGACAGTTTATGAATTAGTGGTGAAGCCATAATTTAAACCCATGCTCTGATGTTAGTACATTGTTGGTTTATGATATATGGTCTTTCTACTGAATTTTCAAAAAAATTGGTAGTCATAGAAAGTAATTCAGGCAAACTTAAGCCAGGAAAATGTGTTGTTATGTTAGGGGCTCAGAGAACCAACAAGAAACTGGAGAACTGGGCCAGGAATGATCAAAAGTGGGGGCATAGCATGATCAGTACGCCTACTCATTGACTGCCTAGACTTTGGAAACATTCACACCTTTTGTCCCCATGATTAGATCTAAAATCTAGCCACAAAGCATCTATTATTCTGGCCTCCCCAGTGGTGCAGTGGTTAAGCGCTGCACTGTGGAGCTGTCGGCAGCGGCAACGCGAGTTCGATGCCCGGCCAGGGAGAGTCCCACATGGCGCGGCAGACCTCTCCTGCCTCGCCCGCTGCTCCCCTCAGTGGTGTATTTCTGATTTGCCTGTTCTGCTCCCCGCTCTGGCTCTGGTGAACCCTCTCGCTGCCCCATGCCTCTAGCCTGTGCCCCATCTTGTATGTATAAATAAAACAAAAAAAATAAATCTTTAAACAAAGCATCGATTATTCTGCCAGGATGAGCCTGACTCTTAGGTAGAGTAGAGCCGTGCCATTGATACGAGTAGACTTAACACAAAGGTGAAGGGTAGCTCTTTAAAAGGAAACTGGGGCACAATCAGGAAGCAGTTGATACTAGTTTTCCAAAAAGCAATATATCTACTAGAATCCATGCTGAGGACTGCCCATCACCTGCACACTATTCTTTTCATACACTTTCTTCAAAAAAATATTCCTGCCTAGAAAGGTTCAATTATTTCATGTATAGCCCAAAGCATTCCCCATCTTCAGCATCTCATCAATCATTCCACTGAATTCTAATTCCAGAATCTATGGGCAATACTCATACTCCTCTCTATTTTTTTAAGACTTTCTTTTATTTATTTATGCATAGAAGAAGTGGGGTGTAGGCCAGAGGTGTAGGAAATGACAGGGCTCACCAGAGACAGAGTGGGAAGCAGAACAGGTGGATCTACTGAAGTACACTGCTGAGGAAGCAGTGGGTGAGACAGGAGAAGTCTGCTGCGCCATATGTATGTCAGCTCCCTGGCAGGGATTGAACTCAGGCTGTCTTGGAGGGCTGTTGTGGTGGTAGTGCTGAGTCTTAACACCTAGGCCACCAGGAAGGCCCATCATACCCCCTCTAGATCCATTGTGATTACATTTCAATATTCCACAGCCTGTGAATTAAATTAAGCCACCATAATCACAGTTTATGTACGGTTTTGGAACAGTTCATTAATTCTTTTAAAATATATAGGTTTAAATCTATGAGCAGGAAGAAAGAACATATTTATAAAGACTAAAGTCCTCATTTATGTATCTGCTTTAAGATTATATGTAGTATTTATGGTTTCCATCCTCCACTTTCCACTTAATATCCCCTTTTATTTTTTTACCGGAACCTTAGTAGTTGTGTGATGTGAGCCTTTGAATACTCTGCCTAAGAAGAATAGTATTTATTTACATTGTGGTACCAACTTTTCACTCTAGATAATGAGTTCAGATTATTTCCCTAACGTTATATCCATTTCACACTACTCAGGCACTAAGTGACTAGCCAAAGTTCCCATAGCAGTAAGTGATAGAATCAAGGTTTAAACTCAGGTGGCCCTGACTGCAGAACTCACATTTGTAATGCTGGTGTGGTTCCTTGAAAGAAATAAGGAGGGACTGAGATAAGAGGCAGGAAGTAAGTGGGGCAACATCTGAAGGAGTTCTTTTTTGTAAGCCCACAGTCAGCAAAGAGCAGGGCTGTTGGGTGGATGGTAGAAAAGTAGATAAGAGAGTTGCCACAAAGGATGGGGGAAGAGGAGTACAGACTGAGACAAGTCCTTGCAAAACACTACCGTGCAAAGTTAATAATTTGCAAGGAAATAAAACAAATAAGTGATGGGGTAGCAAAAATCAACCTTGTGGGGGCGTTTCATTGCAGGTTCTGGGAAGTGGGTTATATCAAACAGAGAGAGTAACCCTTGTTTCTCCAGCCTGGAGAAAAGGGCTGTTATATTTGAATTGCTGTACTTTCCCTCCTTCCCTGCTTTACCATCCTCCATAGTATTCATTACTATGAGTACCTGTGTATTTTACTTAATTTACTGTCCATCTTTCCACACGTATAATGTACACTCCATAAAGATTTTTGTTTTCTTTCATTGAAACAGATCCTGACACACTGTAGCCCTCTATGATCATCTGTTGAATCACTGAGGGAAGGCACACATTAAGAGACTTTGTGACTCCTCCCCTTTCTAATGGAGATGTTACTGTTGTAATACCCACTTCCAACGTTGCAACAAACTTACTGGAAACTCATGGCTTCTTCTAAAAAAACTGAAGAACCTTTCTGACTGCTTTTGTTGACTGCTTTCTATTTACCTTGTGGGTGGCCTCCTGCTAGAGGAGGAAGTAACTTTGGAAAGACACCAGCACTTCCAGCGCCACCCTTATTCCTACTTTCCATTATTTGCATATAAGGATAAGACAGACTTTTGTATATTGTCTGTGAATAGTGGTAATTTTTCTTCTTCTTTTCCTATTTGGATTCCTTATATGTCTATCTCTTGCCTAATTATTCTAGGTAAGACAGCCAATACAATGTTGAATAGTCATGGAGAAAGTGGACACCCTTAAAGGAAAAGTTTTCAGTTTTTCTCCATTTAGTCTAATGTTAGCTGTGGGCCTTTCGTTATATTGAGGTGTGCTCCTTATATCCCCATTTTACTGAGTATTTTTTACCATATGTGGATGTTGACTCTTAACAAATGCTTCTTCTGCATCTATTGGCATGATCTTATGATTTTTATCTTTCCTTTTGTTGATAGGGTGAATTACATTGATTGATTTGTGTATGGTAGTCCATCCATTCATTCCTGAAACAAAACCCACTTGGTCATGATGTATGAGCCACTTAATGTACTATTGAATTTGACTTGCTAAGACTCTGTCACAGCGGGACTGCCTCATGTTTTTGGCACCGCTGACACCCTCCTCTCTTGTGTTCAGCATGAAAGATCATCAGCCCCTTGCATTCTCAGGGTGCCTCACAAGATAAGCCCTAGTCTCAGGGGATGGGGAAAGGAGAATGCAGAACCAAATACCTATTCTGGTCTTCTCTTTACCAGAGAGCCAGACTCTGTGGAACAACCCAGCTCCTCCACAAGAGCTTCCCCTCCTTCAGGGGTGTGTACCTCCATACAACATCTACTCCCACCTCCCCAAGGCCTCTGGCTGAGGTGACAGCCCTGCCACCAGTATCCTCTCCTCCAGACCACAAGTGCCAGCCTCCTCTCTCCACCCATCTTCCGTACAGTGAAGTGCAAATCTCCTTGGTGTCACTTGTGTTGACATCTGCGCTGGTCTCTGGTGCCCTGTGGTAGCTCAAGTCCATTCCCAGCAGCGAGGCCCTATCTCCATGCCGTGTCTCTCAGGTTCATTGCTCCAAAAGCTGCAGCTAGTGGAAATGAGGCCTGTGAGAAAATAAATTTCTGGTGAGAATATATATTGTCATGACTGAAAATGTGTATCTTCTCACCAGCAGTGCTCTAATTGCCTGTTTTGGAAAATGGGTCAGGATACATGAGAAAATTTTTTTTATTACACTTCCCAATTATTGAATTTCAAAAAAATTCATATTATAAAATTTTATGCAAACTTGTCTAAGCCATGACACTCCTAATTTCTTTATTTATTGTTATTTATATCTTTTACATTATTGTGTATTCCCTGTAGGTTACCCACCACCGATTCACCCATGAACCATCACCATAGTCCCTTGTGCTCTTTTCTCCCCAGTTTTGAGCCCTTATCCTCCCCCTCCCTCACTGAATGTCTCTCTCTTATTTGGTTCCCCTATATTGTTGTTGTAAGTGAAACCATTTGATATTTTTCTCTTTCTTTCTGGCTTATTTCGCTGAGCATGATCTCTTCTAACTCCATCCATATTGCTGTGAATGGCATGAGTTTATCTTTTTTGAATGCTGAATAGTATTCCATTGTGTATATGTACCACATCTTCTTGATCCAGTCATCTATTTTTGAGCATCTGGGTTGTTTCCATACCTTAGCTATTGTAAACAGTGCTGCATAGACATGGGGGTGCATGTGTCCTTTTGGATTAGTGTTTTTGTGTCCTTTGGGCAGATTCCCAGAAGTGGGATTACTGGGTCATATGGAAGTTCCATTTTTAGCAGTTTGAGGACACTCCTAATTTCTTTCTTGAAATTGAATGAGGTTTTTTTCCCTCCCAGACAATTGATTAAAATAGTTTTGTACTCTTTAAGCAATAAAGCAAGGTAATCTTTTACTATTGAAAATGAAAATCTAACCCTGTCAGAAATCATTGCAGCACATAATCAAAAAAGTATAAAATAAAGATATCACCCCCATATGTGAAGCTTTTCTATTTAACAAATTAAATTTTATTTTATTTTTATTTTTTTTATAATATATATTTTTATTGTTATTTATGTCTTTTACATTTTGCATTCCCCTTGGGTAGCCCACCACCAATTCACCCGTGATCCATCTCCATGGTCCCTTGTGTTCTTTTCTATTCCATTTTGTGCCCTTTCCCTTCCCTCCCTCCGCCTCCCTCCTCCCCCCTCCCCCTCCACTGATTGTCTCTCTCCCACCCGGCCTCCCTATAGTCCTGTTATAAGTGAAACCATTCGATATTTTTCTCTTTCTTTCTGGCTTATTTCACTGAGTATGATCCCCTCTAATTCCATCCATGCCGCTGCAAATTGCATGTGTTTATCTTCTTTCCATGCTGAATAGTATTCCATTGTGTATATGTACCACATCTTCTGGATCCAGTCATCTATTTTTGGACATCTGGGTTGCTTCCATACCTTTGCTATTGTGAACAGTGCCGCAATGAACATACGGGTGCATGTATCCTTTCGGATTAGTGTTTTTGTATCCTTTGGGTAA